>PISX010011593.1:0-64342 GCA_004024625.1 Mellivora capensis | reverse complement strand
CACACCAGTTAGAATGGCCAAAATCAGCAAGACAGGAAACAACGTGTGTTGGAGAGGATGTGGAGAAAGGGGAACCCTCTTACACTGTTGGTGGGAATGCAAGTTGGTGCAGCCACTCTGGAGAACAGTGTGGAGATTCCTCAAGAAGTTAAAAATAGAGCTTCCCTATGACCCTGCAATTGCACTACTGGGTATTTACGCCAAAGATACAGATGTGGTGAAAAAAGGGCTATCTGTACCCCAACGTTTATAGCAGCAATGGCCACGGTCGCCAAACTGTGGGAAGAATCAAGATGCCCTTCCACGGACGAATGGATAAGGAAGATGTGGTCCATATACACTATGGAGTATTATGCCTCCATCAGAAAGGATGAGTACCCAACTTTTGTAGTAACATGGACGGGACTGGAAGAGATTATGCTGAGTGAAATAAGTCAAGCAGAGAGAGTCAATTATCATATGGTTTTACTTATTTGCGGAGCATAACAAATAACACGGAGGACATGGGCAGATGGAGAACAGATGGGAGTTGAGGGAAATTGGAGGGGGAGATGAACCATGAGAGGCTATGGACTCTGAAAAACAACCCAAGTATTTTGAAGGGGCGGGGTTGGGATGTTGGGGGAGCCAGGTGGTGGATTTTAGGGAGGGCACGCATTGCATGGAGCATTGGGTGTGGTGCAAAAACTATGAATTCTGTTACGTTGAAAAGAAATTAAAAAAAATAGGAAAAAAAAAGATGGCCTACGGTGTCAACGGAGACTGGCATCAAATATGGGGAGTAGAGTCAGAAAGTAAAACTGGATGATAAGCACTTCTTAAGATCACTTATTAAATTACCCTTTTACTTAATTAATTTTGTCCTTCTTAAAATTGTAGTTGCTGCCATTTTGGGAACCGGGGAAAAATTCACATGTGTTATTTAATTTTTCCCAATAACCATTCCCTGACGCAGCTATTCATAATATTCAGGCTTTACAAATGGGGTAATTTGGACTTAGAAAGTTTAAATAATTCACTCAAGTTGATGGAAAATAAATATCTAAGCCGCCAAGGCCACTATGGAATTAGAATTCCATAGCCCATACAGTTAGTGGTAGCATTGCACCTGGCCTTCCAAATACACAATTCCAGATGAACCAGGGAAGGCACAACTGTCCAAGAGATCCACCCTCGCCCACCAAGAGCACTTAGGTTCTCTCACACCCTAGACAAACTTCTTTGTGAGTCCATGTCCTGCGTAATAGCGGTGGGCCAAGAAGAAGTTGCTACAGCAGAAAAGCAGGTTCAAGAGCAGAGAACTAAATGGTGAGATCTTTCTCCTCTTCAGCCTCTGTGTCTGCAACCAGTGCTCTTTAGTATTAGCCCAAGCAGCCTGCGCTTGGGGGAATCCTGGTGGCTAGTTCTACGCCGTGGTATCACTGAGGGCAGGTGGGGAGACAGACTGCATGAAATGCTATTTAATTCTCTATGAGAATTATTTATTTTTGATGGATGAGAGCAGAGGAGGCAGACTTGAGATCTGCCCTCTTTGTTGTTTTTTGTTTGTTTGCTTGTTTTTTTTTACTAAGAAAGACCAGTTTCTTTTTGTCTCAAAGAGTAGATAAATCACCTTTTTAAAAACACTATATAAAGCTGATCTGAAATAGTTAATGTTAATAACATCCTAGGAAATCTTTGCAAATGCCAACTTCTAGATAGCTCTCCTAATGTAAATGTTAGATAGCTTTTCAGGAAGCAGGCTCACACGTTTTAAATCACTTCTCTTTTCATTTAAACAGCTGTTAGTGTATATAAGTAATTCATTGTTTTGTGTTAAGGAATCATGTCGAGAGAAAAAAATAACAGTTAAGTGGAGAAATCTAACATTGGAGTGGGGGCAACAAGCCAGGCTTGGACATATTTGTACACACAGCATAGTACATTTCTAGACAGAATATCTCTGATGCTTGCCTGGTTTGCAGACTAGAGATAATCTGATCTTGCACTGACCATCCTGTAACTATATAAATAACTATGTGTGTCTGTTTGGATTTAAATTCATTAAAGTTAAATGCAATAATTAATTTATTTCCTCACTTATAGAAGGAATCAAAGAAATAGAAAACAGATTTAAAAAAACAGTTTCAAGGAGATGAGGGTTGTCCCTATTAAAAAAAAAACATGGCTTAATTAGCCCTATTTTATGCACGGGAAATTATGTATTAAATACTTATTATCTAGTTTTACATAAAATTCTTCATATAATTAGTTCCAATTTTTAAAACTTAAAAATATGTTTCTGTCTATAGTGATTTTTCTTCTGTTAGCTAAGACGAATAGCTTTTAAACAGTGCAAAACCTGTGATCGTTCACCCATCTATTCACCCACCCATCCGTTTCTAGAAATTTCTTCATATATATGTACATATAACTTCATAAATGTATGAAAAAAAAAATAAAATAATAAAATAAATTAAAAAATGATGGTAATAAATCATTTTCTGTTATTTGAATACTTTTATTTATTTTTTTAAAGATTTTCTGTGTTTATTTGAGAGAGAGAAAGAAAGCACAGAGGGAGAGTGAGAGGGAAAAGCAGACTCCCCGTTGAGCAGAGAGCCCGATGTGGGACCTGATCCCACGATCCTGAGGTCATGACCCGAGCCGAAGGCAGACGTTCAACCGACTGATCCCCCCAAATACCCCTGAATACTTTTAGATGCAGTAAGTCCTCTTTTAAACCAGAAGAGATGTGTCTCCAAAAGCATTATAGATAGATATCAAATGTACTATCATGTTAAATGTCTAAATAATGTACATAATGGTTGTTTATTATGTATTTATATGTATTCCTCATCAATTAATAAAGTCTTTCTTATATATACATATATTATTATATCCATATATAAACAAAGAAAATGTTGCAAAATTATTTTTTTTTAAAAGATGACGTAAACCAAGACTGGTAGATCCTAGGACATTTCAACAGGTCCAATATGTAAAATTGGGGGGGTTGTTGTTTTTTATTTTATTTTATTTATTTTATTCATTTTCTTTTTCTTAGTAAAATTGTTTGTTGTAATATAAGCTCAAAACTTCAGTTTCCCAAAGTGAAACAATTTGTGTTATTTGATATTTGTACTCACCTGGACTCTTTCACTCTGTGTCTATTAATAAGTTCAATAGATGTTGTTAAAAATACCAGCTATTGGGGCACCTGGGTGGCTCAGTGGGTTAAGCCTCTGCCTTTGGCTCAGGTCATTATCTCAGTGTCTTGGGATCGAGCCCCACATCAGGCTCTCTGTTCAGCAGGGAGCCTGCTTCCCTTCCTCTCTCTCTGCCTGCCTCTCTGCCTACTTGTGATCTCTCTCTGCCAAATAAATAAATAAAATCTTAAAAAAAAAAACAAACAAAAAACCAGGTGTTGGGCGCCTGGGTGGCTCAGTTGGTTAAACAGCTGCCTTCAGCTCAGGTCATCCTCCCAGAGTACCAGGATCGAGTTCTGCATTGGACTCCCAGCTCCATGGGGAGTCTCCTTCTCCCACTGACATTCTCTCCTCTCATGCTCTCTCACACTCTCTCTCTCTCTCAAATAAAAACAAAACAAACAAGAAACCAAACCAGCTATTCATGAGATCCTTTCAATTTCTCTCACTGCTTTCCAAATATCCTACTTTAATAACCAATTATTATATTCTATTTATCTCATTCAGGAGCTCAAACTGGTGTTTGATTTTACCATATATAAATAATATGAAACTTACTAGATATTTAAATAACTGATTTGTCAACCTGTAGGTTAAAATTATAGGATGAGTTTTTCTAATAATTTTGGCCACTTAACTATTGAATATTAAGTTATTGGGATTAATATCTATTTTCAATACTTTATTATTATTATTTCTGTTGCAGATATAAATTTGTCTGAACTCTTGTTACTGCTACTGCTTTCAGTTTCTTCTCACTATCCTTGAAAGAGCATAAGAATTTTAGTGTAATTTTCTGTAATTAGATAAATATTTTACAAAAATCTATGAAACTGACTTCTGAATTATTGAAATTTCTTGATACTGCAGGAACTATGTGTCCTGTTTCTGAATAAAATACAGTTTCTTTGAAATAAGCTGGATATGATATCAGTGAGGTGAAACATAGATTTTAAAATGTAGGCTTCCCATTATAATTGCTACTTAATTCCTTCTTAGGACAATGAAAATATATTGTTTGTGATTGGAAGTCTTGCTGAATTGGTCTCAACCAAAAGGTCATCTATAAGATGAAAGAAGACAAGGAATGTCCCATATTCAGGACAAAGAAATACGCTGTTATGAATAATGGATGGTTCTTTTGAGTGGTTAGTCTTTGTTGAATGTCAGCACTAATATTGCTAAGCAAGTAGAGTTTTCTTTTTTTTAGCAAAGGTTTTGTCCTTGTCTTAAAAGAATAGGCATTTACTGGTATTTTGTTTAGACTTTTCATTTTGGCTTTTAGGTAACTCGACAAATTGTTGACTCATAAAGTTGGAGGGGACACACAAAAGCTATGGTTTTACTAAGTCATACTAGTTATTTCATTGGTGTTTGGTTTAAAATTGTACCTCCTGCGCAAGCAGTGCAAGTTCAAGTTAGCTTTTCTCTCTCGTGGCAGATGAGTATGAATGTATCTGTGATATTCATTATATATGTGTGTTTATACTTTTTGAGTTTATATATATGTGTAAAACATATATACTTTTTAAATTGACATGTAATGTTATTATTTGCCCCAGGGGTACAGGTCTGTGAATGGTCAGGCTTACACACTTCACAGCACTCACCATAACAAAGCATATACTTTTTGAGTTGAAATAAAATTCCCTGTATACCCTAAGAGATGTGCCTTGATAAGCATTATAGATACAGATAGCAAATGATGCTTCATGTTAAATATATAAATAATATAAATAGAATTAATTAAATTTTTTTGTATATTTAAAATTTAAATATAAATTTAAAATTATTTAAATTTGAAGGTAATCATAATATTGTAAGCATGTTAGACTATTTATGTATGTGTGTATATATATATGTCTTATATACATATTGTATGCATCACCACACACCCACATACTTATACAGAGAGAGGGAAGGAAACAGAGTCAGCCTCTTTGTGTAATGGTATCTGTAATAATGTCAGAAGCTTTGAGGAGATATTTTCCATCTCGTGGAATGGGGTGCAGCAGAAGCCAGTCTGCCGGAAGAAATACAATAGAAGGAGATGTGTGATGGAGTAAGATGAAGTAAGACTCTTGCTCTTGTGTCTCCAGCAGCATTTAGATTGACATTTGTGCAGTCTGGAGCCTCTGCTACCTTCCCTGCCATGCCTGGAAGTCATTAAGTTCTGAGAAGGTAGTCCTGTAACCTTTCAACAGACCTTTTCTTTTTTGTACAAGCTCTCTCTACATAAAATCAAAGCGTCCTAGCTAACAGATTTGGAAAGAAAAACATTGCGTAAAGGACAAATAACCAGTTATTCTTAAGATGCTTTATCTGTTTACCTGCTTCAGAATGCTGCTGCAAAAGAAAATAGAGTGCATTTTGGGCCCAGGGAGAAAGGCTTTATGTGCTCAGCTTTGCGTGACATTTAAAGATGTCTGACTTCTGAGAAAATGTTTTCATCAAAGCCGCTTCTAATGAGCCACAGAGATAACTATTGGGGATCATTGCTCTCTGATAGACTCAGTAAAATCTGTGGCATTGTTGTTTCCGTTGGTTTATGGCCAGAGTACGTCTCTGTAGTAAGAGGCTTTGTTACCGGTTTTTCTGCTTAATCTGCTTTTCTCCAAAAATGGAAGGAACGTTTTGGAAACTTTGCTTTGACAGAGATAGAACATAAGAGCTTTTTAAACTAGATATTAATGTTCATTATGTATAAATAGCCATGTGAAAAACGCCCTGACCAAAATTATTAAGAAATTAAGATCTTGAGGGACGCCTGGGTGGCTCAGCTTCCGCCTTCAGCTCAGGTCATGATCCCAGGGTCCTGGGATCGAGCCCCGTATAGGGCTCCTGCTCAGTGGGGAGCCTGCTTCTCCCTCTGCCTCTCCTGCTTCCCCTGCTTGTCCGCGCGCGCTCTCTCTCACTCTGACAAATTAATAAACTGAGAGAGAGAGAGAGAGAATAGAGACTAAGACCGCGGTAAGAAATCTGCTGATTTGATTCACATTTACTTGTGATTTGATTTCTGAAATCCTGCAGAAAAGAGGTAGTATTAATTTGCATTCCAGATACGTGAATCCCATATTGCCCGTGGTGAGTAATAAGATATCCTGGGGGCGCCTGTGTGGCTCAGTGGCTGAAGCATCTGCCTTTGGCTCAGGTCATGATCTCAGGGTTTGGGATTGAGCCCTGCATCAGGCTCTCTACTCAGCAGGGAGCCTGCTATCCACCCACCCTGCATCCCGCTGCCTGCCTCTCTGCCTACTTGTGATTTCTCTCTCTGTCAAATAAATAAATAGAATCTTAAAAATAAAAGATATCCTCTAAAGCCCCTTAACAACAAAAAATGTTGGTTTCATTACAAACCATTTAGATCTAGCTGGGGAAAGAGTGATTAGAAAGTGATCTGAGTGAACTAGAAAAAGTTGCCCTCATTTTCAGTGACCATATAGTGTAAATACCATGTGTGTTTCTAGTATAATTTTTAGTTAATGTCCCCTTTCCAGCCCTTTCTACCCAAGCACAGCACAACTGATGAATATGTAGAAACAAACTGACTCTTCTTTCTTTTTACAACTGAAGCTATCTTTTTTTTTTAAACCAATTGACAGACAATTTAATTCAACAATATTTACCAGGCGCTTAGTATGTGCCAAGAATTGCTCTTGGCACTGGAAAAATAGAATGGAGTAAGATCCATAATTTTCCAGAAAAGATAGACACATAGGCTGGTAATCATAATAGTTGCAAGAGCTCTTCCCGAGTCGCATGACAAGGTCCTAACAGAATACAAAGTAGAGAAATTTAACTGAGGCTCTAGGTTCATATGCAGCTTTCTGGAGAAAGTAGCAATTAATGGGGGGATGGGTTGGTTAAATGGACAAGGAAAGACCATTTTATACATTCCAAATAGCACACCAAAAGTCAAGTCACAAAAGAGACTATTCCTGGAACCACAAGCAGTTTTGTGTGATTGGAAGACAGGGTATCTCTATGGCAAGGAGGAGAAATGAGACTAAGAAGACAGTTTGAAGTGTCTTGTGAATTCTTGGTTTAATCCCAAAGGCATGAGAAGCCATTAAAAGGTTTTATGTTGTGGGAAGACGTGATAGCATTGGAATTTCTAGGCAAGATATTTTTTGTTATTGAAGTGTAAAAACTAGACACAGAAGTATATGTACCAAAAGATCATAACTCAGTAAATTACTTCAAATTATTTAAATTTTTTTTCAAGATTTTATTTATTTGACAGACAGAGATCACAAGTAGGCAGGGAGGCAGGCAGAGAGAGAGGAGGAAGCAGGCTCTCCACGGAGCAGCGAGCCCGATGTGGGGCTTGATCCCAGGACCCCCGGATCATGACCCCAGGGGCTCAGTGAGTAAATTACTTCCAAGTGAACTTTACACAGGTCAAGACATTAAAATATTAGCTGAAAATTAGAAGCTCTTCTTATTTCCTTTATAATCTTACCCCATCCCCTCCACCCCAAGGTAACCACTACTTTAACCTCAAATGCTATACATTTTTTTTCTAAAGATTTTATTTATTTATTTGACAGAGAGAGGAGATCACAAGTAGGCAGAGAGGCAGGCAGAGAGAAAAGGGGAAGCAGGCTCCCTGCTGAGCAAAGAGCCCAATGCGGGGCTCAATCCCAGGACCCTGAAATCATTACCTGAGCCAAAGGCAGAGGCTTAACCCACTGAGCCACCCAGGTGCCCCAAATGCTGTTCATTTTTAAAACATTATACAAATGGAATCATCCAAGTATTCATCTTCCTGTGTGATTTTTTTTCACTCAAAATTTCCTTTTCTTCTTAGATTTATCCAATTGGTATGGTAGCTGTTGTTCTTTAATTTTATTTCTGCCTAGTATTCTATTATACACTGACACTCCATACTATACCACAATTTATATAACCTTTCAACTCTTGATAAACATTAAGCATTTTTCTAATCTGGAGCTAATATAGAATGCTGCTGTGAACATTATTGGACACAACTTCTGAGTCATGTATATCTATTTCTGTTTGTTACAAATGTAGGAGTGGGGTTGTGGTATCATATTCAAAATCAGTGTGTTATGTCAAACAGATTTTAAAGTGATTGTCCCTATTTACATTTATACTTTAGTTAACTGTGGATGACCTTCCAGTTGTTCAGTAACTTTGCCATTTTCTAATATTGTCTGGTGTATGTATTTACATTTCAACCGTGTTGATGGGTTATACAGTGGTATCCTATAAGTTTCAATCTGTAGTTCCTTGAGCAATATCAAAGTTGTTGTTTTTTTTTTCCATTTGGCTCCCTTCTTTTATAAAGTGCTGGTTCAAATTTCTTACCTACTTAAAGAATTGCATTTATCGTGAATGAAAGGTCTTTATTATTTCTTTAATATGAGAACCATTGTCAATTATATGTCTTGCAAATACAATCTCTTATTTGGGGCTTGCTTTTTCATTCTTTCTGTGTTTTTTTTTAATACAAAGAGTTATGAATATTAATGGTTTTAAGTTTTTCTTGGTGTTAGATCACTTTTTTTTTCTGTTTAATGAACCATCCCATGACACAAAGTCATACTTATATTTACTCTGGCATTTTTATTTTTATCTTTTTGCATATACAGCATCCACTTGGGGTTGATAATTGTGTATGTTGTCTAGTAGGAATTATACTTTTTGTTATTAGCTTATTCAGTCCATTTGTTAGTTAATTTACCAAGCATCATTTATAGAAAAGAATGCTTGTTCATCACTGTTCTGTAGTGTGAAATTTTGTCAAAAGCAGGGCTCCATTCCTATATGGTTGTAGTTCTGGACGATTTTAGTTTCATTGGCTTGCTTATCTCTCCTTGCACCAATACACACTGTGTCAGTTACTGAAGTTTTATAACAATTCTTGGTATGTTAAGTTTTTCCATACTTTGTTTCTGGCAATTTTTGGTCCTTTGTATATCTGTGTTAATTTTAGGATCAGCTTGCCAATTTCTGCAACAATGCTACTTAGGTTTTATTGGGATAACATTGAATCTATACATCAATTTGGACAGACTTCCAATCCCTGAACATGGAATTTTCATTTTTTTACTAAATTCTTTATTTTTCTCAATAAAGTTTTACATTTTCCTAGTGCAAGGGGTTTTGCATATGTTTTGTCAGATCTACTCTTTAGTATTTTGTTTTTTTGGTGCTATTATAAATGCTATCTTTTTAAAAAAGATTTATTTTCTGTTTAGAGAGAGAGAGAGTGGAGGGGTTGGGGGTGGCAGGAGGAGAATCTTCAAGCAGATTCTCCACTGAACCAGGAGCCGGTGGGGGGCTCAATCCCATGACCCATAAGATCATGACCTGAGCTCTGAGCCGAAACCAAGAGTCAGACACAACCGACTGAGCCACCCAGATGCCCCACAAATAATATTACTTTTAAAGATTTATTTCCAAAGGATTTGTTCTAACATAGACAAATGTACTTATTATTTATATTGATTTTTATATTTAGAGAGTTTAATTAGCTCCCCAATTCTAATAATTTAGGTATAGCTAGATTTTAGATTTTCTTTTCTTTTTTTAAAAAATTTATTTATTTGAGAGAGAGTGAGAGAGTGCACACAGAGTGAGAAGGAGGGGGAGAAACAGACTCCTGGCTGAGCAGAGAGCCTGACATGGGGCTGGATCCCAGGACCCTGAGATCATGACCTGAGCTGAAAACAGATACTTAACCAACTGAGGTACCCAGGCACCCCTAGATTTTGGATTTTCTACATGTCCTCCTCAAATAATGACTATGCTGTATATTGCCCTGTAAGCCCAGCTTTTGCTATATACCACAGATTATTTAATGCTATCTTTCCAGTGTCATTCTGTCCAAACTGCTCTGTGATTTCCATTTTGGTTTTTTCTCTCACTAATGGACTATTGAGTAGTTGACAACTCAGTACCTGATGTAAGTAATATATGGCTATTTTCCATTACTTATTGCTATCAATTCGTAGCTGAATTATCCTGCAGTAAGAGAACATGCTCTATATAATTTTATATATGTGAAACTTTTGAAACTTGCTTTATGGCTCATAATTTTTAATGTACGATATCCCTCCCTCAACCTGTTTTTCTCCATTAGCCTTTCTAATCAGTGTAAACTAGCTCTCCATTTCATTCCAGTCTGCTTAGTTTTGACACAACGCCATATCCATTTGTTTCTGGTGTTTACTGCAATTTAGCATGTGTGTGTGTATGTGTGTGTTCTATGATTTCACGGATTATGCGCATTTCTTTCAGTACTTTTTCCTGGGCCAATCATAGGGCATCAAATATATGTAGGCACTGAAACGATATTGAATGCATGAATGAATCTATGTATTGGTAGTGGTTGAGTCTACAGGTAGAGGTGGGACAGGCTAGGTAGAGTATGTGGCTGCATCAATAGAGGAATGACTTGAGGGTTAAAAGTAAATTAGGCCAGGAGCATGGCATGTTTGCTAAAGGAGAAGAGAATGTCACAAGGCAATCAATAACCAACCGTCAAAGTTACAGAGAGGTCAAGAATCCTAAGAGCTAAAAATATGTCTGTTTGATGTAGGAAGGATATACAGATAACAAGGGCATAAAACAGATGAAGTTATGGGGATGTTGGGCTTCAGCAGATTTTAAATGGTTGTGATATAGCTTATCCGGATACTTTCTAAAAACGAATTATTATCATTAAAATAACCCTTTCTTTCCACTTCGTATGCCATATGTAGACATTGATGACATTTTATGACAAGGAGAAAACTTGGCTTAACTTTTCATTTTGACAAAGGTAAGGATGGAGACCTGACATCGTGGAGCCCAAACAGAACTTTACGCCTTCGTTTCATTCCATTCTGTTTCCTCCGACACGCTAGGTGTATGCGAGTCACCTGCTCCCAGAGGAAAGCACAGTGTCAGAGGAGCAGCCAAGGGCAAGGTTAGCCTCGCCAAACAGAGTTGGTAGTTTGCTGGGGGCATCCTTTACTCTGTTGGCTAGTGTGGTGTCTGAATTTTCTCATATTATTAGTTAAGGTCTCTCCTAACAGCATGTGACCTTTGAAGGGCTGAATGTAAACACTGATAGGGTTCAGTTTATCTGAGTATTAACAGTTGACAAGATAAGGTGGCCAATTCAGGAAATAACATGCAAATTGAATGAGAAGATAAAAAGTATGTGTTGTGATGTCCCTCCAGGCCTAAAAAAAAAAAAGGGAAAATTGGAAAGAACATGGTAACCAGGTGGCAACACAGTGGTTCTGAGTCATTATGTTTATTTTTCAAAAGGGAAGCTCCAAATTTCAGTTGCCTGAGAACTCAGGCAGGTAAGGGACAGTGCTGGTATCAGAGCATTCATGAGTCCATCTCCAGAGATTGTCTCTTATCCTTGGCATCCTATGGCAGATGAGGAAGCTCAGGCTTGGAGAGATTTTCACTACCTAAACATGGAGAGTGACAACCAGATAAACCTGGATTTGTGCCCAAGGTTGTCTCTTTCTATGGTGTGCCTCCTTCCTCCTCCATCTGCTTGGAGAAACTGTGCGTTTACACTCTCATTCTTGGGGGTTCCTAATTCGAATGAATGTATGGAAAGCTTAGGGACATTGTGGGAGAACACCTGTTTCCTTATACTCAACTCAGCTTTCCCAAATGTACTTGACCACATCATGATTCTTTTACTTGTAAAATCTATTAACTTTTTGTCAATTTCATATGCTGTGGAATGTGTTGCGACATGGTGCTTCATGGCAGATGGTGTCACAATTGACCAAAGGGTGTTTAATGAAGCAACAAAGACAAATTTCACCCAGCCTTTCCATAAAAGCTACTAAAGCTGATGGTTGAATATGCACTTCTTTTACTTTGGGGGTAAGAATACTTCTCAGACGTTCCCCACTTTGTTTGATTGAAGCCATCTACTCCTGAGGCTATGAGCATAATGAATGGTTATGATTTCATATTTTTTAAGGAATATTTGAAAGGAGGAGGGAGACTATGAAACTATTTTGGTATCTGAAATTCCTGTGTATGGACTGGAAAGAGCTAGGACGGCTGGGGCTGAGATTAGCATTCCACTCTCCTTTCTGGCTTGGGTGTCAAGGGGAATTTTGTAGCCTTGTGCACAATCTTTAACAGCAAATGAGACTTTGTTGAAAAAAATTTCGCGCTGGGGATGAGAGGGATTTGGCTTTTAAAAACAGATGATCAGGGGAATTCGACTGTTGTTGTGGGAAAGTGTTGTTATTTCCAGAGTCCCTGCAAATCATCTGCTCCTTAAATTACCTAAAAACAATTTAAATGCAATCAGATAATGTGATGAAGCGGTTGGTGAGCTGTGGCTAACTCCTACTTAAATCCAATTGAGTTTTGAACGTGATTTGGGTGCGGGATTGTGCAGCTTTGTGAAAATGGAAGAGGCAGCATATTCTTACAAAATTTTTACCTAAAATGGTTTAGGAAAATTGTGCATGATGTTAGGATTAAAACTGTGTTTAAGAAAGGCAAACAGTAAGGGTATGCTGTGTAGGTTAGCAGGAGCAACAGATGTTTAAGTTTATAGTAGCTGGTCTAAGCAGGTTAATAGTTAAAATTGTCTACGTAATTATTGAATCCCCACCGAGTACTCAGAGTATGGATTTGTATTCAGCCATGGTAGGATTTGCCTAAAAGGATTTAGCCTAAATACCGTTAAGCATATTTTACTTTCCCTATTTTTTTCTTCTGGTGTGTATGTTTGCATGTTCCATTATATAAAGGTTAAAATTCATCTGATGAATCATTTTTGAGGGAGTCAAATCTTTAATTACATTTTATAGGGGAAAATAAAAACTTTATGTTTAGAGTGTTACTGAAAATATTCCCAAGGATAAAATGGTTTCAGCAGAACAAGATAAAAGGAATGAAGGTTTGTTTCCATTTATGACTAATAGGTTTTCTGTGGTTTATCAATATAAACATTTGTTTTCCAAGGCTAATAATTCATAAAGAAGCAAAAAAACCAGCAAACAGGAAGTTCAGAATTTTAAAAATTACTTTTCCAGAGAGTATGGTTGGGGGAGGTGGTATTATAGAAAATGGGGTGGCTAGAATTTACCGCGAGCCCGATTGACACAGAGCTTGGCAAATGAAAAAGAAGATTTGTAATAGTTTGAGTTTGAGACTTGGAGTTGAGGGTTTCATAGTTGAACTGAGAGTAGGTAAAGAAGTGGATATATTTGGTTTGTTTTTCCATTGTCCCTTACATTTCGTAAGCATCAGAGTGGCTCATGAACGATGTATGCACCAGAGTATGGTTGGGAAAGTGAACACGTGTATTTAAACTGTCATACTTCCTTTTGCATAGGTACCATGGATGGCATTTCTTATACTGATAATTTTATGCCATTTTTAAGGAAATAATCAGAAATGGCAAGGGTAGATTATTGCTGTCTGATTCCAAAGATCGAACAAGCCTTTAAAGAAGCCTAAGGGATGAGATCACTTTCCACGTGGCTCTTCAGTATGAAACAAAGTCTTACTGTTCAGTCCTGTTTTTGAAACAAATATTCAGGGCATGGTAATCCTTGTTTATACATAGACGAGTGATAGCATTATTCTTTGGTAGTAAAGCAACTTGCCAATAGATTTGAGCATGACTTTGCATCTAGATGGCTCATTAGACTGTAGTAATGGAAGGAAAATATTGTATCATGGATATTGCAATGTAAAAAAGTGAGACCATAACACAATACAAACTTGGACAAGCTATTGATAGATTTGATGATTTTCATAAATGTGGGGGGAATATATTTTTTCAATAAATGGATCATATAATCATATTTGAAAGTTAGTCATTAGCCTGGAAGTTCTCCTTCTTTTGGCTTTTTCATGGATTTCATCTACTGTTTTAGCTCCAATTTCATGTCCACACAAATGGCTCATTAGTCAATATATCTAGCTGTGCTATGTCTTGAAAACATTACATACATTGGCTTCTTCATTAACATATTAGGTTACAAAATACACATCATTAGGTTTTGATCATTTGCAGCATTGTAGCTCCTGATACTGTGCCGGGATTTGCGATGTTTACCATCATGTATATTCTTTTATAAACTCCCTAAGAAGCCCTGCCAGAAGGAAAGGCAGCCTAGTTATGATAAATGAGAAAACAAGTATTAAAAAAAAAAAAGTAACCTTCCCCCCAAATCTGTAACTAGTAATTGTCAGAAGTGAGTTTCAATTGCAGCTCTGAAAGGCTGCATCATGCTATTGTTTCTATATTTTTTCTTCCCAGCAGCATCATTTAAATAGTCTATAGGAATCGATCATTCCATTGATTTATAGCAAATCAATATTTAGTAACAACACACTTAATTTTGGGGCTCCTGGATGGCTCAGTCAGTTAAGAGTCTGCCTTCTGCTCAGGTCATGATCCCAGGGTTCTGGGATCCAGTCCCATGTTGGGCTCCCGGCTCAGCTGGGAGCCTACTTCTCCCTCTCTCTTTGTCCATCTCCTGCACTCCTGCTCTCTCTCTCAGTCAAAATATAAATAAAATCTTTAAAAAATGCACTTAATTGTAATGTTATAGTAGCTATAAGACATCAGAAATAAAAATTAGAAACATGATATGTATTTTGTTTGGGGATATCTAACTGAATTATATCTTGTAACTCATTATATCTTATATATAAGAACTGAAGAATAAGGGATATTCATATCAATAAGGCAATATAGAAATAATATAAAAGCTTTTTGCTCTGCCTTAGCCTTAGCATAGGGCAGCCCTGTTCACTAACACCATTTTCGCAGTCTAAGTACTGCTTGCCTCACTGTAGCTCTAAGGACCTACTTATTTTCCTATCTCTGACCACACTCTGCCTTGAACTTTTTGAAAACTGGGCTCCTTCTCCTTGACTGAGTTCCAAAGTCAGTGTTAGGTGCTAGACGGACAAAACTGAGTGGCTTGTCATCTTTAAGTTTATTCCCCAGAGGGAGATGCAGATTTTAAATATACTGATGTTGTTTGTGTGTATTCATATGCGTTCTTTACATACACACGCACATGGATGTGTATGTATATGTACATGTATACATGCACATATATATGTATTTTCAAAAGTGTTTATTATTTATTTATTTTTTATTTTTTAATGAGAGAGAGAGTGCACAGACAGGGCAGAGGGAGAGGGGGAAGCAGGCTCCTCAGTGAGCAGGAAGCCGAACCCCAGGGCTTTTTCTCATGACCCTGAGTTCATGACCTGATCTGAAACCAAGAGTCAGATGCATAACCGACTGAGCCACCCAGATGCCCCACACATGCATATATATATATGTACATATATATATATATACATATATACATATATATATTTGTATAGATGTGTTCATCGGTGCGGTAAAGTTAAAATGAAATAGTTCCATGAGAGAGAATAAAAGGTAGGGATATAATTTAGATGGGGTGGTTCTGGCACTCATCACTTTGAAGTAATATTCAGAGTGAAACTTAAAAGAGGAACAGGAATTAACCCAGTGAAAAAGGAGGAGAAAGGTCTGTCGCCTCTGAAAGTACTATCAGAAACCAGTGTGTCTGGACTGTGGTGAATGTATCAGGGACTCATGACCTGATATTGGAGAGGTCAGCTGGTCTAGATTATGTGCTAGGCTCAGCTCCTTAAAACACTGGAGATTTAGGTATAAGTAGACTAGAATGGCATTGAAAAGAAAGGCTTTTAACAGATGATCTGATTTCATTTTTTAAATATTCCTTTTTTAAAAAGTTTTTATTTAAATTCCAGTTAGTTAACAAACAGTGTGATATTAGTCTCAGGGCAACATAGTGATTCAACACTTCCATACAACCCAAGCGCTGATCAATCTAATCTAATCTGAACTGATAGAATCTAATCTTATCTCCTTAATCTCTATCACCTATTTCACCCATCCTCCCACCTACCTCTCCTCTGGTATTCATTAGTTTGCTCTCTACAGTGAAGGGTCTGTTCCTTGGTTTACCTTGTTCTTTCTTTTTTCCCCCCATGCTCATTTGTTTTGTTTCTTAAATTTGACATATGAGTAAAATCATATGGTATTGTTTTACTCTGATTTATTTCGCTTAGTATTTTACTTTCTATATCCATCCACTTTGTTGCAAATGGCAAGATTTCATTCTTTTTTAAGGATAAAGAAGGTGATACACACACACACACACACACACACACACACACACACAAAATAGATTAATTTCATTTTTAAAAGAAAACTCTAGGGGTGCCTGGGTAGATCAGTCAGTTAAGCCTCCAACTCTTGATTTCACCTCCGGTCATGGTCTCAGGGTCATGAGATCAAGCCTCACGTCAGGCTCCATGCTGGGTGTGGAGCCTCCTTAAGAGTCTCTCTCTCCCTCTCCTGCTGCCCCCCTCACCCACTTCAGCTGACAATCTTTCTCTAAATAGATAAGAAAATAAATAAATAGTGAGAGAATGCTGTAGCTGCTGCATAGGAAATAGATCATAGGAAACCTAAAGTGGGGACCTCAGGTAGGAGGCTGTTGCATTGTGTAGACTAAAGGTATTGCTGATCTCAATGAAGGAGATGGTAATGGCGTTAGAGAGACAGAGGAAGATGGATTCACAATACATTGCTGGTAGGTTGGATGTGAGAAATGGGTCAAGGTTGACTCCTCCATTTCTGAATTGACGGACCAATAACTAAAAAACATTGTTTCAGCATGTTTGGGGTTCTCTAGAGGGAACAGTTTAGTTGGAATTATCTACGAATCAATTTTGGACTCTTTCAGCATGAGAGATCTGTGAAATATGAAAATGGATATCTCAGGAAGGTAGTCAGAAATATATACCGCAGGTTTGTAGCAGAGATGGACATGTGGGGATAAGCAGGTTATAGGTCATATTAAAAGCCAAGGAAAAAGAAGATCAACTATGGAGAAAGTATAGGAAAAAAGAAAAGAGGCCCAAGGCCTAAGCCCTGACCACTCCGAATTTTAGCGGTTAACACAGAGGAGAGGGAGATCTGGAATCATCTTGTGATGCCAAAGGAGAAGAAAAATTAGGAGGTTCTAGTTTCACTGAAATATTTTAAGAAGAAAGAAAAATCGGTAAATGTGTCAAAGCTTCTATAAATTCTAGTCGAGAGAAGAACTGCAAGGTGTACCTGGGTTTTGACAACATAGAAATCATTGGCTGCAAGTGGCCGTAAAGAGTAGTGGGGTTTCTTCCCCCCACAAGGTCAGGGCAGTCAGAGCTGAGTTCAGGCTGTGTAAGAAAGTGGCACTATGGAATAATCAGCTTTCCCCTCTCCAGTCTGTCGTATGGGCTTTGTCTTCAGGCCAGATTCCAAGCTGCCATACTTCCAGGGCTCAGTCTGCAACACAGTAGTGCGGAAGGAAAGAGACGACCTTTGCTTCTGCAAGAATACTTTGCCCAGAATCCCACACAAGTCTTAGCGCTCAGCTTGCATTGGCCAGAATCACATCACAAATCTAAGCTTATGTATTTTTTTATTTATTATCAATAAATTTTTTATTCATATTTATCATACCCTAAGCCAGTTGTCAAGGGTAATGCAGTGACGGAGACTGGCTTATAAAATTGAGGGTCCATTTCTTGGGGCTGCAGATTGCTCTAGACTTCCCAGAAATGTCAGGATCAGAGTGGAACCATGGAAAAAATCATTGTTTTTTAAAGAAGGAGAGAGGGCATAGGGGTAGACAGAGAAGCAATCAACACGAGAATCCAAGGAGGAAACCAATGGTTTCACTTGACTTGGAACATATCCATCACATTTGAAAATTCTCTGATTGGGATAGAGTCATATTTTTCAAATATACAATCTACCTTTGGGTGATAAAACGAAGTGAGTAAATTACATCTCCACCACCCACCCTTGTCCTTTTTTCTTACTCTAGCTCTCCTGTCATCACCAGCTTCTGGCTGTGCAATGTCCTATTACTGACCTTCTCTATTTTCTTCTGTAACTGAATATACCAAGCCACTATTTCCATCCTTTCTACAGGGGAGTATTGAAGTACTTTAAGATGTTCATTTGAGTTAATAAAGTACCTCTCTCAGGTATGTTTGAAATTTAAGAACCATATTTAACATTAATGGGAAAAAATAAGAAGGAGGAAGAGGAGGACAGGGAGGAGGAGAATTATGGTAGAAACTGTTGGTCATAAAACAGACTGATGGTGAAGATATTTTGAGTAAAGGATGTCTCCTAGTCGTCTGCAAATAATTTCCACAGTCCCTGATTTTGCTTAAAACCATGGCTTTCATATGTAGCTAAGCTTACTCTTAACCCACAACAAATAAATGCTTTACAATTATAAAACAGTTAGTTCTGATAAGGTTAAAGCAATTTGTAAAACTTTCTCACAATACTGAATTCTCTAGCCTAGTATTCTGCCCTTCGTAGCTGTTCAGTTAATATGACTAAACAAGACCTACACATGTAAATAACTGTTCTTTTTGCAGCCATTCATTTGTACACAATCAATATATGCTGAGTTCCTTGTGTGGGCACATTTCCATTCAATTAAATGGGAAAACAAGCATAGCCTTTCTTATTATTTCTCACCTCAGAGGTGCCTCTAGTTCCCATTCACACTATGAGCTGACAGGCCATGACAACTATACATTCTAACTTACTGTTCTTTGTCACAGACATGGACTGTGAATTGTGCTTTTAGCTTTGATCTATTGAGTAAAGTTTCTACCTTCTAATAGAAAGAGGAATCTTTTTAACATTATCCAAGGACTCTAAGTCTATGTATTCTGAGTAAATGAACATCTGGTGCTAGCCTCATTGCAGATCCCACAGAGTACAGGTTAATCTCCCCCATCTGGGTTGATCACATTCTTGTCTTCAAAGTTTCCTGAAGCATGATGGTGATGTTTAGCCACCATTATAAAATAAAGTAACTAGAGATAAATTATGTCTTATAACCATGGTTTTGTAATTCATTTCAGGAAAAGCATTTATCAGCCTATCAGTATTATTTGCTAATAATGATTGGGTTTTTGATTTGTACCTTGTTTCCATGGGGGTATGAAGGGTTTCGGTGGTTAGAGAAGGGATAGTATTATATATTTGTCAAAACTTTGGAATTTCCTGAGTAATGAGGTTTTTTGTTTTGTTTTGTTTTGTTTCGTTTTACTAATGAGATGACTCTTCAAGATGGGTGCAGGTCACCAAGGGCAACAACCATACAGTGAGAACATTGAATCGATTCGTCAGCTCCCCCACTCTCTGATTTTTGGGGAGGAGAAAGAGGCTGGAGATTGGGTTATAAAAACTCTTGGACAAAAAACAAACTCTAAAACAATCTGGGTTTGGAGAACTTCCAGATTGCTGAACATATCTCCATACAGGTATGGTGGCATGCCTGGAAAGACCATGGATGCTCTGTATCACTTTTGCCTCCATACCTTGCACTATGCATCACCTCCATTTAGATGTCCCTGAGTTGTATCCTTTTTTTTTTTAAAAGATTTTATTTTTTATTTGAGAGAGAGAGAGAGAGAGAGACCACAGGAGAGGGAGAAGCAACTCCTTGCTGAGCAAAGTCCCATATAGGGCTGGATCCCAGGACCCTGAGATTATGATCCGAGCTGGAGGCAAATGCCTAATCAACTGAGCCTCCCAGGTGCCCAGAGTTGTATCCTTTGTAATAAACCTGAAATTGTAAGTATAGCACATCTCTGAGTTCTGTAAATTGTGCTAGCTAATTATGGAGGCTGAATGGAGGGGGTCATGGGACCCTCCAGACTTGTAGTCAGCAAGGGAGATGGGCAGGTCACTTGAGTACCCTAAGATACAGCTAATATCTTAAGGCAGTCTCATGGACTGTACCTCTAACTTGTGGCATCTATGCTGGCTGTGGATAGTTAGTGTCAGAATTGAATTGTTGGACAGCTACCTGGTATTGGAGAATTAGAGAATTGGTTGTTGATGTTGGAAAATTATATCACAGATGGTCCCATAGCTTGAATGTGCCTAGAATATGCCGTCATGACCAGCTCACCACAACAGACCCTCTCTCCACCATGAACAGATGCTACATATCCTGATATTAGCATGTTTACAATCACATAGGTGTGCTCTCTACTGGAAGAGACCTAGTGTGTCCTATAGGGCCCAGGACTGAGAGGACAGAGAGGGCTACACCTGTGACCTTGGATGCCTTGGGATTCATGTTTCTCTTGTTGTTGTCACACTGTATCTTCTTCTAACTGAGCTCTTCCCTGTGTTTTAGTACTGCAGATCTTTTCAGCAGTTGAACACAGGGTGATTAATTTGTTAGTATAGATCCTTCCAGCAAGCTTAAGTAACATTCTTAGTCATTTCAGCAGAAGAATAGATGAAGGAGTTCAAGTTTTGTGAGTTTTGTTAGATTTATTTATTTATTTTAGAGAGAGAGGAAGATCAAGCTGGTGCACGTGGGAGCGGGGAGAAGGGTAGAGGGAGAGTATCCCAAGCAAACTCTGCTCAGAGCAAGATCACAACCTGAGCCCAAACCAAGAGTTGGATGCTTAACTGACTGCACCACCCACATGCCCCAATGGAATTCAGGTTCTTAAAAATCCATCCTATCAAGGAAAATACTGGCATAACTAGCTATAAGGTTTTAATTATCTTAATCCTATATATTTCCAAAAGTGAAAAAAAATCAGTATGCCTGGGAGAATTTCCCTAAAATATTGAGTTCTTTTTTTTAATCTTTTTTTTAAAATTTAATTTTATTTATTTATTTGTCAGAGAGAGAGAGCAAGCGAGAGAGCAAGCACAGGCAGACAGAGGGCAGGCAGAGGCAGAGGGAGAAGCAGGCTCCCCGCCAAGCTAGGAGCCTGATGCGGGACTCGATCCCAGGACGCCGGGATCATGACCTGAGCCGAAGGCAGCTGCTTAACCAACTGAGCCACCCAGTCGTCCCAAGTTCTTTTTTTTTTAAAACCAAAGAATAAAACTTAGGAAAAGAATGGGGAATAAAAATTTTAGTGTGGATTCTAGCAATTGAGCATGCATTGCATTGTTTTCAGCTAATCATTTCATTTACTGATCTTTCTAAAGGCTCTTTTAAACAGGAATACATGGAGGGTGGTCAGTGCTAATTATATTTCTCTGTTCATTTCATATACCGTTTGAATTACAAAGAAGATTTTGGTAGTCCTATCAATTTTACATGGAGTTTAGCTAAAATATATGTTTATCACATTCACCCATCTTCCTCCGCAATTCCTCTAAGTTATGACGTTTACATTTAATTGATTAATTTTAGAATTTTTGTGAGTAGATGTAATTTTACTACAATACTCCTAGCCTATGAAGGACAGGTTTTTAAAAAATAATTGTAAATAACATCTGTATGCATAAACGACTAATGACAGGGATTATTAACATCTTAGAATTTACAAGTCTTACAGTCAAGCACAGATGAAGTTTTACGATATTTAAGAGAGTGACAAAGTGAATGATAAGTGCTTTATTTGCTAATAATGAAATAATGTTAAATATAAGCAGTGTTATATAATCCGTGATTGGTTTTCAGGTACCTCCTTCGAAAAATTAAGAAAATTCAGTTAATACTGCTAATTAAGAATTAAAGGGTTGTTTTCAATACTACATGTCAACACAACTGTCTCCCTCAAATTACATTGTCTATCGACCAGACAGTCTGTGCGTGGCAGATAAACCCAAGCAATCACTTTGCAATAAGCAGTTTTATATTTTCAGACATTCTGTGAGAATCATCTGCTTTTTGACAGACAGCCATCCTCCCCCATAATCTCCCACACATGGGAGGAATGAATCCAAAGCATCAAGTTCTTATTACAAACTGGAATAAGGAGTTCCAAATAAAGAACTATATTAAAAGAAGGAAAAAGAAAAAAAAATCATATGGCCATTTATCCACTTTTGGATTCCTTCCCATGTGGGCTATTATTTATCTAATATAAGTCTTTCAAGAATGATTTATTTGGATATGTTTTTCTGAGTCATAGATTACCAAGGAAATAGGGTTTCACATATTCTTTCTGGAAACTTACACTTCCTGTTTGCTTCCTCTGTAATTTTGGCAATGGGGAGTTCTGAAATTCTTTTGGTTTATGACATATGTCACAACTTTAAAGGACTTGATAACCGACTTAAGATCATCAATATTAAAATATCTGGCTTTATACCACGTAGTGCAATGACCATAGCATATTTTTAAAAATTACTTAGTTTAGATCATTTTGCCAGTTAGAAATAGAGGGCAGTGCCCTAAAGTAGAATTCATAGTTCCCTCCATGTTTGAATTTTGATGACTTAAGTTAGAATAGTTACCTCTTAGCCAGATAAATGTGGACTAAGTAAATGGATGTTGAGAGCATATGTAAAGTGAGGATAATAGCCACCTCTCTGGCGTGGATCTTCCAAGATTGTGTGGAGAAAAGCAAGCAATGAAGATTCTTCATGGAGGCATTCTTCATGCTTCTGACATTGTTTACCTTTTTTTTAAAAAAATATTTTATTTATTTATTTGACAGAGAGAGACACAGTGCGAAAAGGAAAACAAGAAAAAGGGAGTGGGAGAGGGAGATGCTGGGTTCCCGCTTAGCAGGAAGCCCGATGTGGGGCTCGATCCCAGGATCCTGGGATCATGCTGAGCTGAAGGCAGATGCCTAAGGACTGAGCCACCCAGGCACCCCAATTTTTTTAAATATTTAATACTTTTAAGGAGGGGAGGGGTAGAGGGAGACAGAGAGAGAGAGAGAGAGAATCCCTAGCAGGCTCCCCTCTCAGTGTAGAGCCAGATAGGGGGCTAGATCTCATGACCCTGAGATCATGACCTGAGCTGTAATCAAGAGTCGGTTGCCCAACCAATTGAGCCACCCAGGCATCCCATTTTTTACACTTATCTGTGGAAGACCCTTCTTTGAATTTAATTTTTACATGGTAGTTTTACTGCAATCTCAATGTTGAATTTTAAACTCTGTATGGAAACTATGTATTGCTAATATTGTATCTTCAACAATAACAGAGTACTCTCTGTCCAGCAGTGATGACAAAAAAAATCTTATATATCACTTTAGGAGTGTATGCACATCCGTTTGCCAATACATTAGAAGGCAATCAACTCTCTCTCCTTCTTTCTCTGTCTCTCTCTCACACACACATAAACACACATGTGCATGTGTGTGCACATACACACACATAGTCCTATCTATCTGACATAAGAATTCAGAGCTGTGACTTTCACATGTGAAACCATTAGGCAAATTAAAATCTGAATTTTGTCTCCATCCTAAACAAACATGACCAGTGGCAAGCTGGGAGATCAGTTTCTGGGAGATCAGTTTCACCAAGAGTGATTATATCTGGAATGACTTAGTTGAACTTCTTGCAAAATAAGAGTAAGAATAAGTAAAAGAGTAAGAATGAGTAAAGATGTGTTTTCTGTGTGTTTCATGGTTTGGGGAGGGACAATGGGATGTTTTAGTAACAGACTGGAAACCTTTTTCAGGTGGGATACACAAGAAAAGTAACGGTCTTGGAGGACAGAGAGCAGGAGTCTAATATTCAACCAGTGTATGGCTTATTACCTCGGTTACATCTGTTAGTCTCTCTGTGCCACCTTCCTTTGTTGAAGAAATGGTAAAGAAGAATGGTCGATGTTGAGATCTGGAATGATGGAAGGAATCACCAAGGGCGAGAGTGAGATTTCAGTCCCATTTTAAATGGAGTCCAGAACTTGTATATTTTCCCAGGGTGATTGAAAAAACAAGCATGGTTTGCGTTGAGAGACTAGGCTGACTATAGGCTATGCTGTATCCAGGGCTATTCACTGAAAAATAGGGCAGTACGTTCAGTTTTCTGAAAGCTGCTCACTCTGCCAGAGATCCGTGATGACGTGTCAGCTCAGAACACAGAGTCCCAAGTTCTCCCTGATAATCCTCAGACTGTCATCCTTGTGTTTTTTTTTAAAGATTTTATTTGTTTGTTTATTTGTTTATTCATTATTTAAGGGATTTAGAGAGAGAGAAAGAGAGCATAAGTGGAGAGAGGGAGAAGCAAACTTCTTGCTGAGCAGGGAGCCCAACTGTATCCCAAGACCCTGAGGACATGACCTGAACCAAAGGCAGATGCTTAACTGACTAAACCACCCAGGTGCCCCAGACTATCATCTTTAAAGAGATGGAGCCCTTTGATGTTAACAAGATGTTAACAAGAGACACCCTTAAAGATACAACTTTGGTTAAAAGTTAAAAAAAAAAAAAAAAAAAAAAGATCATCAGCACATGATAATGATAAAATTCAGGACAAAGAATACTATTAACAGGGGCGCCTGGGTGGCTCAGTGGGTTGGGCCTCTGCTTTCGGCTCAGGTCATGGTGTCGGGGTCCTGGGATAGAGCTCCACATTGGGCTCTCTGCTCAGCGGGGACCCTGCTTCCCCTCCCCTTCCCTGCCTGCCTCTCTGCCTGCTTGTGATCTCGCTCTCTCTGTGTCAAACAAATAAATAAAATCTTCAAAAAAAAAAAAAGAATACTATTAACAGGAGGAAGGACGTTTCATAATGACCAAAGAATGCATTCGTCAGAAAGATACATCATAAATGTATCTATCTTCAGTCAAAAATTCAACTTCCAAATACATGAGGCAAAAACTGACAAAAGTTGGGGCGCCTGGGTGGCTCAGTGGGTTAAAGCCTCTGCCTTGGGCTCAGGTCATGATCTCAGCGTCCTGGGATCAAGCCCCGCATCAGGCTCTCTGCTCAGTGAGGAGCCTGCCTCTCTGCCTGTTTGTGATCTCTATCAAATGAATAATAAAAAAAAATCTTTAAAAAAATTGACAAAAGTGGAAAAACAAATACATTCGTGATTATAGTTGGTGATATATCAGCAGCCTTCTTTCAATAACTGAGAAGTAGGCAGAAAAGTCAAAAAGATTTAAAAGACTAACAGTAATGTTAATTGACAACTCTAACATTTAGAAAACATTTCGTGGTAGAAGTCAGAAAAGTCGCTGTGCTAACAAAGTTTATTACTGAAGTGATACCTGTACATAATATCCAAAATTCTTGAAGTAAACCAACATTCGTGGGCCAGAACCCTCCAAACCGGTGTAGTGTCCACTTCATTAATACTATAAAGTTGCCTATTCCTGAGCCTGTCCTTAGGCTTTACCTTCTCTAGGCAGTGAGTAGTTTCTCAGTCTTACCTAAACCTGTGGACAGATTAAGGAGATTGTTTGACATTATTCAAGATGAAACTGATTTCTGAAGAGAGTTAGTAATGACAAAACAGTTTTAAGAGTGGAGTTTGCCTAAGGAATGTTCTAGGCTGTATCCTACATCTGTGGACTGTTTCTAGGCCACCATCGATCTATGAATGTAAACAGCCTTATTAGTCCTGTGGATGCTTCTTATAGATTCAAGAAGCTGTGCTCCAAGATCTATCTACCTCTCTTGATGTTCTTGCTTGACAGGCTGAAGGTAAAAAATCCCAGTAATGATGGAGAGAATAAAGACAGGGAAAAAAATATTTTGAAGCAACTATGATTTTCTTTAGATTAACTGTTCTCTGGTGATACACTTTATTTGTAGTTTAGAAAACCTGTGTGGTTTATCATTCCGTTGGAAGGAAAAGTTGTGCCAGGCCTACATTAAATATTAGAAGGTTTTAGAGATTTATTTTATTTTATTTTACTTTGCCAGAGGACATGGCATCTGAAATTTCTAGTCATATATATATGCCTTATGGCTCGATTCTGCATTTTCAAAAAAGACAGATCTCTCACTCAAAATATATAAAACTGAACTGCAAATGTATTAAAATGTAAGTTATAAAAATGAAAAAATTTGTTGATTTTTAAACCAAAGGGGGTTTAATATTTATTGCATGAAAGGGAGAACAAAGGTAATAATGTTTGGTTGACTTCGAATGGTGTAATGAGACCTTTCTGATTTTCTCCCAATAGACACCCATACCTCGTAAAATAGCTTAGTTTAATTTGTTTTAAATATTGGTAACACAATGATCTACAATAGTTTAAATAAATAATGGTTTGTTAGTGTAAATAAATAATATAAATAAATATTAGTTTAAATAAGAAATAGTTTAACTAAAATAGTTTAAAACTGGAAAATATTTTTTACAATTAAAATTATTGAAAATGTCCTTAATTATATTCCATCAGCTTTTCTTTTTTTTTTCTAGTTTCATCACTAAGCATTTTCCCCAGACTGGCCTTAATTTTGTTTCATTGACGGGATTGTTTTACTTCTTGCTACTGCTGTCTTAATTTTGTGTGAGTGAACATTTAGACCGTATCATGACTGTGTACTTCTTTAATATTTGTTACTTCAAAATGCACTCAGAGTAATTGCTTTTGTGACAAGTGTATGTGACAACCCCAGCCTTTCCCAGAAACGAGATATCAGTTCAAAGAAGTTCATTAAATTAAAAAAAAAAATGTTTCTTTTATGTATGTACCAGAAAGTGAATTTCACAAATATAAATGAAGTGAAATGTTTTGACTTGCCAGGTATAGTTTTAGAGGTGTGGGGTTTTTTTGTACCCCCCTTTAAAATTATTCAATTTTTCCAAATATTAATAATTTCCACTTAGCTTTAAAGACCTTTTAAAAAATATTTAAATCATTGTTTCAAGATTATTATTAAAGCATCATACTGCTTTGTACTTAAAATGTGCTTCATAAAGTCAATTTCCATATTTTTATGTACCACCAAAATCTTAAAATGATCTATATCCATCTCCTTGCCATTCCTCTACAAGTGATAATTTTTGATATTTGTTTTTGTTTAAAATTCCAGTTTTGAATGAGGGGGATCTTCTTAGGGCAATATATGGAATAATACTAACTTTCCTACTTGTGGGAAAATAACTTGTATAAAATTGAGTAGGTGATTATTTTCCAAAAAGGTGTTGTTTGTAGTTAGACATAATCTTATGGTTTAATCAGAAATTGCATACACACATCAACAAAATACGTAGGTTATCCATTCTGCAGTTTATTTATTTATTTTTATTATTTTTTAAAAAGATTTTATTTATTTGATAGATATCACAAGTAGGCAGAGAGGCAAGTAGAGAGAGTGAGAGGGAAGCAGGCTCCCCACGTAGCAGAGAGCCTGATGCCGGACTCGATCCCAGGACCCTGAGATCATGACCTGAGCCAAAGGCAGCGGCTTAACCCACTGAGCCACCCAGGCACCCATTCTGCAGTTTATTTTTTCACTGTAGTTGCTAAATGACCATATTATCATTGCATAGTTGCATCGCTATCAGACTCATTCTGTGTTGAATAAATACTAGGATTCCACTTCACATACTTGACTTAAAATAAAAATAATTTCTTCACTTGAGTGAAGTATGGAGGAGCATCGTATTTCTTAACTCTCTGCCCCAAACCAACCAAAACCAACAGGAGCAAAAGGCAGTAGAGGATTAAAAACAGAAACAAACACTCCTTTGTAAAAACATAGCCTTATGATGGAACATGATTCATGAAGAAACACATCTACAGTGATTGTCGGGCACCATGAGCTAAGGATATTTGGCAACTCTCCTCACCATGTAGAATTTTAGTCATGAGAGAGTCAAGAACTCTCCAGACTGAAAGAGAGAAAGAGCACGTCGGAGAGGAAGGAGAGAAGAGCAAGCCTGTAATTAATCAGTCTGGGAGGACGCACACAGATAAGGCCAGCTGCAACGTTAACAGGAAACACCATTTTCCTCAAAGGCAAGTTGTGGTGCAGCTGAAGAATGCTAAAACAACCCCCTCTTTGACTGATGACTGTTCTGTTATCAGTCATGATCCCAGACCTATATTTCTATACCTATCTATTACTGAGGGTATCTATTGCTAAGCTACCCTCACCAAATAATGGTACTCAATCCCTGGTTCGTTCCCTTCCCCTAATGTCAACTCAGAGACAGCAACCCATCCCAAACTGATCCCCACATCTCTTAGAGTCTCCCACAAATTATGCAGATCACCCAAACCATGCAAAAGTGCCTTCCCTTTTCCCTCTTGTGAATTATCGTTGATTGGAGTGTTGCACTGAATTATTCAGGAAAAAAATGGTAATGACTAATCAATATATAAATAGAAATCCTGGGAAGAAAGCCAATTTGGTAATTTTTTCTTGTTGAAGGAAAGGGACGTTTAAAAAATCCAAGGGAAGGAAAAGAGAATTGTGTCTCTAAGAAAGGAAAAAGCCTCCTAAATTATAGGACCCACAAATTCTTCGTAGGGGAGAAAAAATGAAAAAAGAAAGAAGAGACTTGATCACAAAATAGCTCACATATCTTACTTCATGAGATAGCTTGGTCTCTGTTATGGGTTGAATTGTGTCCCCCTTCTCAAAGATATGTAAAGTCATAACCCTCGGTCCTTGGAAACGTGACTTTATTTGTAAATAGGATATTTGCAGATACGGTCAAGTTAATATGAAGTCATTAAGATGGGCCCTAGCTCAATATGATTGGTATCCTAGTAACTAGGGAGGAATTTGGGTACACAGACAAACAGGGAAAACATCAAGGGCTGACAGAGGCAGAGAGTGTAGAGAAACAGCAGCATACTAAGAAAAGAGTAAGGATTGTGGCCACCACCAGAAGCTGGGAAGAGAAAAGGAAGAATTTCCGAAGGCTATGTTGGTAACAGGGCTTTGTTGATGGCTATCATAACATATCATAACATGACATTGAACTGCTAGCCTCCAGAAGTGTAAGAGAATCAATTTCTGTTGTTTTAAGCTACCTACTGTGTGGTACTTTCTTTTTCTTTTTTAAAGATTTTATTTATGTGAGAGAGAGAGCACATTGAGAGAGAGAGAGAGAACGCACAAGCAGGGTGGAGGGGTAGAAGAAGCAGACTCCCTGCAGAGCAGGGAGCCTGATGTGGGGTTCGAACCCAGGACTCTGGGATCATGACCTGAGCCAAAGGCAGAGAGGCTTAACCCACTGAACCACCCAGTGCCTTGTGTGGTACTTTCTTAAGGTAGCCTTGTGAAATCAATACAGATTTTGGTAACTGGAAATTTGGGATGCTGCTGTCAGAAATAACCAAAAAATGTAGAAGTAGCTTTAAATTAGGTAATGGGTAGAGGCTGGAAGCATTTTCAGGTAGTAAAAAAAATCCATATTTTCCTGAAGAGATTTTTGATAGAATTATATCTGATACGAGGTTAGTATTCAAAATATATCAAGAGCTCCTACAATGCCATTGCAATAAGGACATATCAATAATCTGATTTAAAAATGGGCAAAGGAACTTAATAGACATTTTTCCAAAGAAGACATATAGATGGCCAACAGGTACATGGAAAGGTGCTCAACACCAATTGTCAGGGAAATGCAAATCAAAACCACAGTGAGTATTACCTCACACCTGTTGGAATGGCTATTATTAAAAAGAAAAAAACAAGTACTGGCAAGCATGTGAAGGTTGTGCAATGATTGTTCTCTGTTGGTGGGTGTGTATACTGGTGCACCACTATGGAAAACAGTATGGAGTTTCCTCAAAAATTTAAGAATACAACCACCCAATAACCCAGCAATTCCAAAACTGGGCATTTATCTGAAGAAAATAACAATAACTCGAAAGAATAGATGCATCTCCATGTTCATTACAGCATTATTTATAATAGCCAAGATGTGGAAACAACCTTCTTAGGTTAGATGAATGGATAAAGAAAATGGGGTATGTATGTGCAAAATGGAACATTATCCAACCATAAAAAAGGAAGGAAATTATTCCTTGTACAATAATAACATGGATGACCTTGAGGGCATTATGCTAAGTAAGTCAGGCAAAAATACCTAGGATCTTATATGTGAAAACTAAAACAAAACAAAACAAAACCTGAATTAATATATATAGAGAACAGGGGCACCTAGGTGGCTCAGTGGTTTAATTCTCTGCCTTTGGCTCAGGTCATGATCTCAGGGTCCTGGGATCAAACTCCGAATTGGGCTCTCTGCTCAGTGGGGAGCCTGCTTCCCCCTCTCTCTGCCTGTCTCTCTGCCTACTTGTGATATCTGTCAAATAAATAAATAAAATCTTTAAATATATACATAATTTATATTTATACATAAATATATTTATACATAATATTTATATTTAAATATTATATTTAATTATACAAAATATTTATACAAAAATATAAATTATGTATATATTTAAAGATGTTATATTTATAAATATATATATTTATAAATATAGATATTTATATATAAGATTTTATATATATATATAAAATTATATATTTATATATATAAGGTTTTATCTCTATCTATCTATCTATCTATATGGAGAGAGAGAGAGAACAGATTGGGCAAAATGGGTAAAGGGGTTCTAAAGGTATAAACTCGCAATTATAAAATAAATTAAGTCACAGGCATGGTGACTATAGCTGATAATACTGTATTGTATTTGAAAGTTGCTAAGAGAGAAAATATTAAAGTTTCTCATCACATGAAAAAAATGATGGAACTGTGTTTGTTGATGGTTGTTAACCAGCCTTACTGTAGTGCTCATTTTGCAGTATATACAAAGATGGAATTATTATTTTATATACTTGAAACTAATATCATGTTATATGTTAATTACATGCCTATTTTCAAAAAGCCCTTGAAATAGGAAGTTGCTTAACAAATGCCACATATGACAAGCCCATAGCTAACATCATACTCAAAAGTGAAAAACCGAAAACTCTAGGGTCAGGAACAACACAATGATGCCCACTCTCACCATTTCTAGTCCACGTAAGACCAATTCTAGAGGAGTCTAAATATTTCCCCTGTGAGTCAGCCTGTCCTTAATTCTCTTTTGTTTTTTTACTTTTTTCCCCAGTGTTCCAAGATTCATTGTTTATGCACCACACATGCCCTCCTTAATACCTACCTCCAGGCTAACCCATCCACCCACCCCCCTCCCTTCCAAAACCCTCAGCTTGTTTCTCAGAGTCCATGGTCTCTCATGCTTCGTCTCCCACTCCTTAATTCTTTTTTTTTTTTAATATTTTTATTTATTTATTTGACACAGAGAGAGATCACAAGTAGGCAGAGAGGCAGGCAGGGGAAGAGGGCGGGGGGATGCAGGCTCCCCACTGAGCAGAGAGCCCGATGTGGGGCTTGATCCCAGGACCCTGAGATCATGACCTTAGCCGAAGGCAGAGGCTTTAACCCACTGAGGTACCCAGGTGCCCCTCCTTAATTCTTAATAGCACCTGCCAGTCTCCTTCTAACACAGTGGTTCTCAAGGTTTAATGATTAGCTGCATTAGTTTTATATGGGAGCTTGTTAGAAACTCAAATTCTTGTGCTCCTCCCAGGTCATGTGAATCATAAACACTAGGAATAGGTGTCATCCATTGTGTTTAACAAGCCCTCAGGTGAACTGGTTTCTCACTGAAGTATAAGAACGACTCTCCAAAGGCGGTAACCACTAACACAGAGGACAGATGGAGGATTCTGGTTGGGGGAAATGAAGAATGGGCAGCGTGCACCCCTCGTTCTAGTCATTGTTTTTAGCAATGAAGGAAAGGAGAAAAGGATATGGAAACAAGGGGCAGTGAAGTATTGGATCCAGTAATTAAATCTACCATATTGACCCCAGAAAGTCAGATTCATGAGGACGGAAACCCAGAATTTCTTGGTGATTCTGTTACCCATGGAGCATGGCTCAGTGCTGGGTGCGCATTAAGCTTTCCCAAATACTTGGTAAACAACTGAAGGCTAGTTTTATGACAAATAATATAGGTTATTCCTGTATTTTAAATACAAGTTTGTTTTGTTTTATTCTGTTTTGTTTTTTAAATTGGCCCGGTGTCTTGCTGCACAGCAGAGGGAAAACCAGAATGAATGCTCTCTCTACCTTCCGGGAAGCAGATCTGAGAAACGGCGACCGGGAAGGGGCTCGTGCGGGTGTTTCATTTTCTTCTCTGGAATACATCACTTCGCTCTGGTAAGAAGTGGACGAAGGAATTCAGATGGTAAGATTTTTCTTGTACGGCAATTCCTAAAACAATAGTATTCAAAAATCTGAAGTAGATTTTTCTTAAGTGTTTAAAAAATGCTTCTAAGAACTACTTGAATTTGATCTATGTAACATGGTGCCTATAAAGTGTACAATTTAAGTTTTATTCTACGTGCGCGACTGGGAAACCATCAATACAGTCAAGATAATGAAATGTTGCCCCCCACCCCGAAACTGCCTTGTGTCTGTTTGCGACCACTTCCACTAATCCATCTCTGCACCTCCTTGTCTCCAGACAACTGTTGATTTGTGTTGTGTCACAAGATTAGTTAGGATTTCTAGGATTGAATGTAGAGGGAATTCTAGAGTATGTGCCATTTTTGTTTTTCTACTTTTAAAATTTTTATTTAATTATTTATTTTTAAAGATTTTATTCATTTATTTGACAGAGATCACAGGCAGAGAGGCAGGCAGGCAGAGAGAGAGGAGGAAGCAGGCTCCCTGCCGAGCAGAGAGCCCGATATGGGGCTCCATCCCAGGACCCTGAGACCTTGACCTGAGCGGAAGGCAGAGGCTTTAACCCACTGAGCCACCCAGAAGCCCCTGTTTTTCTACTTTCTCATAAAATAGTTTTGAGATTCACCCACTTGTTTTTTACTCAGTAACCAACTCCTTTTTCTGGAGAAGCAGTTCGTTGTAACAGTGTATCAGCATTTGTCCATTTCTTTTTATTGGATATTTGGATTCTTTCTAGGTTTCGGCAGTTCTAAGTAGAAGGGATATCAACAGTCACGAACAAGTTTTTGTGTGAGCAGATGCTTTCATTTCTCAAGAATAAATACCTTGAAGTGGAATAGCTGGATTGTATATCCTGGCTATCTTTGATCTTTTAAGGAGCTGCCAAAATGTTTTACAAGGTGTTTTTCTCATTCATACCACAGTGTTTGAGAGTTGTATTTCTCTCAAAATCGCATAAAACTTGGTATGAAGCTTTCAAAAGAGTTCTCCCTTAAACACATGCATGTTATTTTCTCTTCGTTGTAATTCACGTTTTCTTAATTACTAACAATTTTGAGTATTTTTTTCACTTTCCTGTTTGTGATGCTGTATCTACTTTGGTGTATTAAGGTGTTTAAATATTTGGCCAAGTATTCTGAGTTCTTAAATGGTCTACATAGAAATCCTTGATCTGATACAGAACTTGGAAATGTTTTTTCGTCTGTATGTTGTTCTTCATTCTTGTAGAAATGTGTTTTGAAGAGCAGGAGTTCATAATTTTGATTAAGGTCAATGCATAAGTTTAGCTGATTTTGCTTGCTTGATTTTTTTTCTATTTATGGATCACAGTTTGCTGTTTCTTTGTATCCATAGGGATTTTGTAATAGGATGCCTTTGTGGATTTTACTTTCTTGGTGCTGGATACTTCCGTTTTCCTCTCTGTATTTTGGTGTTCTGTTAGGATATGCACTTAAGTTACTTAGAAGCTACTCATTGGGGGGTCTCTTCTAAATTTGTTAGGCGGGAATAGGACAGTGGTTTATTGAGGTAAAATTAACCCTGTTCTGAGGCAAAACTCTACTGAATCCTGTGTGTGTGCCTCTTGAATTAAGAGGTTTTCTCGAACTGATTTGGAGCTTTCTTTAATACGTTCAGGTAGTTCTCTTCTGAGTGTCAGGTAATTTCCTCACATGTTTGTGATGATGCTATGTAGATTTCTAGCATATTCTCTCTTAGCAAGTCTTCCTTTTTTTGGTAGGCTACCCAATAAATTCTAGCAGCCTTGGCTTCTTCAGACTTCCAGATCCATTTGCTCAGCTGGGGAAGATGACTGTGTTCTGCCTTTTCTTTTCTTCTTCTCTCTCTCTTTTTTTTAAAATATTTTGTTTATTTGACAGAGTCAGAGATCACAGGTAGGCAGAGAGGCAGGAAGACGGGTGGTGGGAGTGGGCAGTGGGGGGAACGGGGGAAGCAGGCTCCCTGTCAAGCAGAGAGCCCTATGCGGGCCTCGATCTCAGGACCCTGAGATCATGACCTGAGACGAAGGCAGAGGCCTAACCCAGTGAGCCACCCAGGTGCCCTGTGTTCTGCCTTTTCTCTGTACCATAGTTTCTTCTTCCTTATACTGTGACTATGATCTGCTCACTGGGCAGTAAACTGGTACAGTAAAAGGGATTATTTCTTTTGTTTACCGTTTCTCTGGGGGTACTAATACTTTGAATCTTGAACTATTGTTTAGTGTTCCCTTCTTTATTTTTTTCCCCCAAACAAAGAATGGTTTTGGTAATCTTTTACTCTTGGCTTCCCAAAGGGAATGATGTATTACACTTCTAATCATAGAAATAAGAGGAATTCAAGGCACATAAATACTGCATATGATTTCATAGTGTAATTGTGTGTTTGATTGATTAAAAGCTTTAACATACAATGATGGTAGGTCTTTTATATAAAGAACAAATAAAATGACTTGTAATTTCAGTGAAATATTAGGGGTTTTGACCTTGTTCACAGAATATACAAGTTTCTGAAGAAATATATATAATAGGAAAAAGTAACAAAATTTTATTATCCATCGTGCCTTTTCAGAAATATAATTACTCATAAATCAGGATTTTGTTGGAAGAAATGCTATTGGAGGGATTGCAGCTGTTGGGGAAGTCTAGAGAAATCAAATTATACTTAGCCTAATACAGAGGAATGGAAAATTTAGTATTCCTTTTTATATCAATTTTCCATGCAGTATAGGAGCGTAAACCTCTTCCAGCCCAGAGCTTTCTAGTGTCAGCTCATGTAATAGGTATGCTACAGATGTGTGATGGATCTGTTTGAGATTCTGATTTTCTGTAGCCCTTGACAGGGTCTGAGAGTCTGAAGATATTGATAGAACATCTTCTAGACATCATTGGCCTCAACACATTGTGCCTTAGAAATGTGATCTTTCCCTGCATGTGGCCCATTGTAGAGAGGTCAGAACAATACTCAAGCAGTTAAATGTTTTCCTATTTGTTTTATTTTCTATAATGCTGTGCACAGTTGATACATAGCTTGCTTTTCTGGAGGGAATGACTGACTTGATTAGACAAGGAACTGACCTGGTGGAAAATAGCTGAATGAATTTTCTGCCACTGTCATTGCTAATCCTTACTAATAGTTGTAGAAGTAAAAAAAAAAAAAAAAAATACAATGTGAATCTGCACTGCATGTACTAAAAAAAATCTCTTTTAAAATTCCCTGAAAAGAACTTAATTACTGTAAACAGATTGGATAGTATGTACAAATACTTAAGTAGTTCCCTAGGTTATCTTAAGAGGAAAAAAAAAAAACTGGACACTAGGTTTTGCCATAGTTAAAATTTCTACCAATACGTTCTCGTCCTTCCTATATAAGGATTTACTCCACAGTCTGGAATTCATCCTGTCTGTTTTCACATAAGCTTTGATACCAGATGAGCAACAGAAATGGGAAATTATAGGGAAGGGATATTTTTATTTGGTAGAGGGAGAGGTCTGCTGAGTAGGCAATTTTACATCCTCTGGCCTTTTTTCTTCGTTTCTAGTGACCATAGAGAAGCAAATGCAACAGTATGCCTTTTGTTTCCCTGACTGATTTTTCAACTTAATTGAGGTATAGATGGTGTATGATGTACATATATTTAAAATGAATAATTTGGTGTTTACACACACACATTTATGTGTACTCAGGAATCCATCACTGTTACCGAGATAATGACCATTACTTTGTTTTTTTTGTAGTAACAAAATTTTGTTACTACAAAATTTACTTGGGCTTCATTGTAACCCCCAAACCACTCAACTTGCTCAAGACCCTCAGGGATCAGTGTTTCTGTCATTGTAGATTAGTTTGTAATTTCTATCATTGTATATAAATGTGATCCTACAGTACATACCCTCTTCTGTCTGCCTTTTCATTTAGCATTATTATTTCAAGTTACCAATGTTGCTGCATGTATCATTAGTTCATTCCATTTATTACCGAGACATAGACCCTTTTCTAGACCTTCTGTAATTTATTCATGGTTCACTTGATGGGCATTGGGCTTGTTTCCAGCTTGGACCTATTCCAGCTAGGAATGTGATAAACATTTGTGTACAAGTCTTTGTAGGAACATACATTTTGATTTGTCTTTTAACCATATTGCTAGGAGTGGAATGGCTTGGTTATATCAATGTTCAGCTTTTTTTTTTTTTTAAGATTTGTATTTATTTATTTGACAGAGATCACAAGTAGGCAGAGAGGCAGGCAGAGAGAGAAGGTGGAGAAGCAGGGTCCCTGCTGAGCAGAGAGCCCAATGCGGGGCTCTATCCCAGGACCCTGAGATCATGACCTGAGCCGAAGGCAGTGGCTTTAACCCACTGAGCCACCCAGGCGCCCCAATGTTTAGCTTTTTGAAACAACAACAACAATAAAAACAAGAAACAAACTGTTTCTAAAAGTGGGTTTACCATTTTACATTCCCCAGTAATAATGTTTGAGTGTTTAATTTGCTAAACATTCTTTTCATTGTACATTGTCCTCCTAATTACACACATTCTAAAAGGTGTGTGCTGGTACATCACTGATTCAATTTGCATTTCACCAATGAATAATTATGAACAACTTCTCTTAGGGTTACTTTTTATTAGCATACCTATTCTTGTAAAGTAAGTTTTCAAATATATTGTGTATTTTTTTGTGTTCTTACTATACTTAGAAAGTTTTTCTATATATATTCTACATTACAAATTCTTCATCAGATGTGTTTTCTCATTCTGGACTTGGTTCTTAAGTGGTTTTTCAAAGAGTAAATACTGTTCATGTTGTTGAAAAACTTTTATTTTTAACAAATAATGCTTTTTCTGTTTTATTCAGGAAATATTTACCAATCGTAGTCCAAAAAAATTACACCATGTATTTTTCAAGAAATAGTATAATGTTTGCAGCTTTTATATTAAGCCTGTGATTGATCTTGAGTTTATTTTATATGGTAGGAGATAGTATCAGAGCTTTTGTTCATAGAAATATCAAATGATTCCAGAACATTTTTTGAAAATACTTGTTCACTAAATTGCTTTTGTAAATTTTTTGGAAACCAATTGACTGTAGATGTGTCCTTTCATTTTTGGACTCCGTTTTCTGTTTTTGTCTTGATGCCAATACCTCACTGTATAGTTGCTTTAAAATAATACTTTAAAACAATTCTTACAGTCAAGTAGTATAAATCCATCAACTTTGTTCTATGTCAATTATTTTTAATTTATATTTAATTTATACTTATATAATTTAATTTATATAATTTATATTTTTAAAATGTATGGTTCCTTCACATTTCTATGTAAAACTTAGGATCAGCTTATCAGTTTCTACTAAAAAGTCTGCTTGGATTTTGACTGGACTTGCCTTGACTCTTAAAATAGTTTGAGGGAAAATTGACATGTTCATACTGTTGAGTCCTCTGACCTAGGAACAATGTATAACTCCAAATATTTTGTGTTCTTGACTTTTGGTCAACTATGTTTTGTAGTTGAAAAAGAAGAGATCTTCCCTATCTTTAGTAAACTTTATCTTAAGCTTAAAAGATGAGCTTATCCAATAACACTTTATATTAGAATTTAAAATAAAGTCTTTAAAAGATTTTATTATTTATCTGAGAGAGAGAGAGAGAGAGAGAGAGAGAAGGAGAGAGAAAGAGCATGAGAGGAGAGAGGTCAGCGGTAGAAGCAGATTCCCTGCCGAGCAGGGAGCCCAATGGGGGATTCTATCCCAGGACTCCAGGATCATGACCTGAGCCGAAGGCAGTTGCCCAATGAACTAAGCCACCCAGGCTTCCTAAAATAAAGTCTTGCCATGTTTATACATGCATACAAGTGACCAATTAGACTTTCTGGATGTTTCCTGAAATCTGACTGAATCTTAGTTCTTAACATGTGAAAACCCTTGTTTTGGCCCTGATGCAGTTGGGGAAGAAAAACACTTTAAAATCCTTTCAAGCATCTTTCATGGACTTTGAATTTTTTTTTTTTTTTAAAGAAACCATGTTTAGTTTCCCATTTCCAAATTATTAAAGCATTTTCTTAAAATAAACTTTCCCTAGTTCCATATCCTTTTTTCTTCTTTCCCCATAATGTGGGATAAAGATAGATAGTATGATTTTTGTGATAAGATGCTAGCTTTCATTAAAACCTTAAAATAAAATTTTAAGGTTACTTTCCTCAATATCTTTAGCAAATAACTTGCTAAGTTCTAATACTTTATTACTTTAAGGAGTCTTATGACTTTACATGTTTTTGGGACTAAACCATTTTATATAATCAAATTTACTGCTTAAAAATGATAAAACACTGCATGTTTATTAGAATGGTTTGCTGTCTGTCCTTTGAAACTCGGGTTTTTCTTTTTTTTTTTTTTTAACTAGAGTTTGCTTGAATTTTTATAATTGAACTTTACAAATACAACACAGATTTGAAATAGATTTCTTAATTGATTCCTCACATGAAAAATTATAGCAGTGCAAGGAACACATCTGCCATTAATTGGAGAAAATTTCTTTTAAAGTCAGTTTTTAGTTTTTAGTTTCTATCCTGACTAATATTTATAACTTTGACTGAGGGTAATAGAAATCACAAATGCTTGTCAGTTACATAGCTCATGTAACCCTGCATCATGTCTGAAGTCCCGTTGTGCATAGGATTAACATTATTCAGTTGCGGATCACCAGATTTTAACATGCAAACCTCATCTTGGTGTTTCATAGTATATTATGACCTGACTTCTTTGATTTGCTATGGCCAGAAGTCATACTGATGCTCCATAAGGCACAGCATATAAAATTGGTATGATACATACTATTTGGCTTTAATGAAAGTAAAAACAAGGGCAAGTTAGAAAAATATACCCGTGGAATAAATAATTCGTACTTGTTTGTATATATGCTACTATTTACTAAAGGCCTGGATGCAGATTTGTGTAATGGAAGAGTCGCAGACTTTGGTGCAAACGCAAATGAATTTCACTTCTATTCCTCCCACTGACTGAGTCGTCTAGAAAAAGTAATGTAGCCCCTACAAAGGTCAGATTCCAAATCTGTCATTTGGAGGCTGTATTACCTACTTCATGGAATTAATGTAAAAGTTAACTGGGAAAATAAGCAGCAGTTGGAACTCCTGTTAGTCAAGATTTACCACCTACACCCTCCTTCTATTTTAGTTCACTCAAAAAATTTTTTAAAGATATATTTGTTTTAGAGGGAGGGAGGGAGGGAGAGAGAGAGAGGGAGAAAGTGCCTGCATACAAGCTGGGGGAGGGAGAGAGAATCTGAAGCAAACTCCAGAGTGAGCACTGAGTCTGAGGCAGGGTTTGATCTTAGGACCCTGAGATGATGACCTGAGCCAAAATCAAAAGTTGGACACTCAACAGACTGAGGCACCCAGGCGCCTTCCCCTTCAATAGAAATCTGAGTACTATGAAAAATAGAGTGAAATTTATTTTCTTCTCTCTAACAACTTACAATATTGACAATGTAAAATACTAATTAACCATATAAGAATGTGTGATGGCTAAATATTGAGGTAGAGAATAGATACTTCGAAGGTTTGACAGAAGGGTTGGACAGGGAATAAAGAAGCCATGATGGCTTTAGATATACTTAGGAAAGATTCAAGTAAAGATGATACCATCATAAAAAAGGATAGTAACTTCTCCATTTCCTTGTGTTATTTTCAAAAATGAAGAGATATTAAACATAACTAATTATGAGGGAAATGCAAATCCAACCACTATGGAAAATAATATGGAAGTTCCTCAATAAATTAAAAAAAATTTACTATGTGATCCCTCAATTTCCACTTACAGGTATAAGGAAATAAAAATAGACTTTGAGAATGATAGATGGGTTTCCATGCTTCGTGCAGCATTATTGGCAATAGCTAAAGTAGAACTGTCAAAATGCCCATCAATGGATAAACGAACAAAATGATGTGTGGTATTTGTATACGTTGGAATATTATTCAGCCATAAGAAGGGAGGATAGCTTGCCATTTATGAGAATATGCGTGAGTCTTGAGGGATTTATGCTAAGTGAGATAAGTCAGACCCAGAAAGGCAAATACTAGATGTCACTTACATTTGGAATCTAAAATGAACTCCTAAAACAAAAAAGACCAACAAAGTGGTGATTACCAGAGGTAATAAAATTGATGTTTAACGGTACAAACTTGGAACAAGTAGTAAATAAGCCATAGAGATATGAATTTAGACAAAAATGAATATAGTCTATGAATGTCTATGAATACAGACAAAAATATTGTATTATACAAGATTGTAAGGTGCTGAATACTGCTACAACCACAATCATCACAATAAATATATTATCAAAACATGTGCTACACCGTAAACTTACACAATACTATATGTCAGATATGTTTAATAAAATGAAAAAGCAGAAACACACTTAAAAATCATTGATTATGGTCTATTTTAAAATTGGTAAGCAAATATAAAGTCTGAAGAATAATGAGGAATAGAGGAAACTGGATAGAATAAATAGATAATGTTTGTAGACCCACTTAAAACTGTCAGTCAGCTTAAGATGTAAGGATTCTACACAATCTGTTCTTCATCCATAGTAGTGAAGTATTGAGGCCTTATTAAAATATTATTAAAATTAATTAATTTTTTAAATTAAAATTAAAATTAAAATTAATTTTATTATTTTTAAAATTAAATTTTTTAAATTAAAATTAAAATTTTAATTTTAAAAAATTAATAAATTATTAAAATAATGAAATTTATTAAAAATAATTTTAAAAGTTCTGTAATGATCTGTTAATAATGTCAAAGTTTGACAGAAATAGGAAGATAAGGAAAAATAACAACATAAAAGCCATTCCAAATACAAAGAGATTGGTTTCCATTGTTAGTAGTGCCCAAAAGTCTCTGGAGGAAAAACAATTTTTGACTGAAAAACTATTGCTTTTACCCCAAAAGACCCCTTGCCCCCACAAAGATTTTTAGAAAACCAGGAAATAATTAACTTCATTAATACTCAAAGTATAACAGAGAAGACATTTACCTAAACAGAATAGTGATAGAAAGCATATAGGCAGTAACTGCTTCGACATCGTCCACAGCAACTTCTTTCAAGACCTGTCTCCAAAGGCAAAGGAAAAAAAAAACAACCAAAAATGAACTTTTGGGACTTCATTAAGATAAAAGCTTCGGCACAGCAAAGGAAATAGTCAACAAAACAAAGTCACAACCCGTGGAATGGGAGAAGATATTTGCGAATGATACTATAGACAAAGGGCTGATATCAAAGATCTATAAAGAACTTCTCAAACTCAACACCCAAAAAAACAATCAAGTAAAAAACAATGGGCAGAAGACACTTCTCCAATGAACACATAAAAGTGGTTAACAGACGCATGAAAAAATGTTCATTATCATTAGCCATCAGGGAAATTAAAATCAAAACCACACTGAGGTACCATCTTACACCAGTAGAATGGCAAAAATTACCAAGGCAAGAAACAAATGATGGAGAGGCTGTGGAGAAAGGGGAACCCTCTTACACTGTTGGTGGGAATGCAATTTGGTGCAGCCACTTTGGAAAACAGTGTGGAGGTTCCTGAAAAAGAAGTAGAGCTATCCTATGACCCAGCAATTGCACTACTGGGTATTTACTCCAAAGATACAGATATAGTGAAAAGAAGGGCCATCTGTACCCCAATGTTCATAGAAGCAATGTCCACAATAGCCAAAATGTGGAAAGAGCTGAGATGCTCTTCACCAGATGAATGGATAAGGAAGATGTGGTCCATATATACAATGGAATATTATTCAGCCATCAGAAAGGATGAATACCCAACTTTTGCATCAACATGGATGGAACTGGAGATTATGCTGAGTGAAATAAGTCAAGCAGATAGGGTCAATTATATGATTTCAGTTACTTGTGGAACATAATGAATAGCATGGAGGACATGAGGAGAAGGAAGGGAAAAATGAAAGGGGGAATTGGAGTGGGAGATGAACCATGAGAGACTGTGGAATCCATGAAATAAACTGAGGGTTTTAGAGGGAAAAGGGGTGGAGGAATGGGTTGGTCCAGTGATGGATATTAAGGAGAGCATGTGTTGCATGGAGCACTGGGTGTTATATCTAAACAATCTTGGAACACTATATCAGAAACTAGGAACACTATATCAGAAACTAATGATATACTCTGTGGTGACTAGCATAATAAAATCATATGCATTGAAAAAAATTTTCTGACTACATTTGACAAAGGATCACAATGTGATGTATTTCTGAATGAAGTATATAGTAATATAATTCAAGTTGTCTCCTTGATCCAGATGTTAGTTGAGTGTCCTCCCAGTTAAATAAGCTATGAGAAAACAAAACAACAACAAAAAAGGTCATTGTTTTGTTGAGCATTTTTTTTTTTCAGATTTCTTTTGGCCACTTGGATGTCTTTTTTTTTCTTTTTGTAAATTTTTCATTTAGTTCATGTGGCCATTTTTTAGTCAAATGATTTGTTTTTTGTTAACTGAATTTTATGAATTTTCTATATTGTGGATATTAACCTCTTGTCTGGTATATGGTGTTTGAAAACTTTCTCCCATTTTATAGTTTGTCTTTTTGTTTTATCTCTTGAGCTGTGAGGAAATTAAGTTTTATGTAATCCCATTTGTTCATACTTGATTTGGTTGTGTTTTTGGTTTCATATCCAGAAACTCATTGCCAAGATCAGTGTTAAGGAACTTCTCTAAGATTTTTTCTAGGAGTTTTGTGGTATTGGGTTTCATGTTTAAGTTCTTGATCCATTTTAAGTTAATTTTTGTGAGGTATTTATCCAGTTCTCCCCAACACTATTTGTTGAAGAGACTATCTTTCTCTATACAGTGTTCTGTGTTCCTTTGTCAAATCCTAGTTGATGATATAAGCAGGGGCTTAATTCTGGGCGCTCCTATTCCATTACCTTGGTCTCCGTGATTATGCCAATGCCACATTATTTTTATTACTAAAGATATGTAATATAGTTAGAAATCAAGAAATATCCTGCCTCCTGATGAGTTCTTTTTCCTCAGGATTGATTTAGCTATTTGCGGTCTTTTTTGATTCCATATTAATTTGAAGATTTTTGCTTTTTCTACTTCTTTGAAGAATGTCATAGTTTTGATGGAAATTGCAGGTAATCTACATATGGCTTTGGGTAGTATGGACATTTTAACACTTTTCATTTTTTTCATCCATGAATATGAAGTGTCTTTCCATTTTTTTCTTTTCAATTTTTTTCAGCTGTCTTTAAGTTTTCACTTCCTTCGTTAAACTTACACCTAAATATTTTATTGATGCTATTGTGAATGGAATAGTCCTCTTTGTTTCTTTTTCAGATGTTTGATTTTTAGTGTAGAGAAATGCAACTGATTTCTGTATGTTGATTTCATATCCTGAAACTTAACTAAAATTATTTATTGGTGTCAGCAGTTTTTTGGTTAAGTATGGGATTTATTACATATCAAATCATACCATCTGCAAATAGTGACAGTTTTACTTTTTCCTCTCATTTGTATGCTTCTTATTTCTTTGTTTTGCCTAACTGCTTTAGCTAGGACTTCTAATACTATAGTGAATAAAAATATTGAGTGGGAATTCTTGTTTTTTTCTTGATGTTAGAGAAAAAGCTCTCCTCTTTTCTCTGTTAAGTATAATGTTAGCTATGGGTTTGTCTTAGGAGGTCTTTATTATGTTGAAATATGTTCTTTATATTGAGGGTTTTTAAGGATTTTATTTATTTGAGAGAGAGAGAGCCCAAGCCAGGGAAGGGGCAGAGAGAGAGCGAGGAGCAGACTCCCTGCTGAGCAGGCAGCTGGATGAGGGATTGATCCCAGGATGATGGGATCATGACCAGAGCTGAAGGCAGACTCTTAACCTACTGAGTCACCCAGGTGCCCTTTGTTGAAGGTTTTTATCACAAAATGATACTGAATCTTATTAAAAGCTTTTTTGTAGCTACTAAGATGATCATGTGAGTTTTACCTTGTGTTCTATTAATGTGATGTATTACATTTATTGATTTACATATGTTGAACTAGGCTTGCAACCCAAGGATAAATCCCATTTGGTCATGGTGAATAATCCTTTAATTATGTTTTTTAATTTGGTTTTCTAGTATTTTGTTGAGAATTTTTACATCTGTATTTATCAGGAATATTGTTAACAGTTTTCTTTTTAGTGTTCCGTTTTAGCCTTGGTATTACAGTATTGCTTGCCTCATAGAAGGGGTTGGGAAATACTCACCCCTATTCAATTTTTTTTTTGAAGAATTTTTTTTTTTTAAGATTTATTTATTTTAGTGAGAGAGAACATGTGTGTGAGTGGAGGTGAGGACAGAAGGAGAGGGAAGGAGAGAATCCCAAGCAAACTCTGTACTGAACTGAGAGTCCAACTTGAGGCTTGATCTCACAACTCTGAGATCATGAGCTGAGCGAAAGTCAAGAGTTGGATGCTTAACCAACTGGGCCACCTAGGTGCCGTTCCTCCCCACACTGTCTCTCACTCTCTCTTTTTTTTTTTTTTTTTTAAGATTTTATTTATTTTATAGCAAGAGAGCCTGAGCAGGGGGAGGTGCAGAGGGAGAGGGATAAGTAAGAGAATCTTCAGGCAGACTTCCCTCTGAGCATGGAGCCTGACAGGGGACTCAATCTCATGACCCTGAGATGATGACCTGAGCTGAAACCAAGAGTCATATGCTTTACTAACTGAACCACCCAGGCACCCTATTTTGAAATGGTTTTAGAAGAATTGGAATTAATTCTTCTTTGAATGTTTGTTAGATTTCACCAGTGAAGCTGTCTAGTTCTGGGTTTTCCTACATTGTGAGGTTTTTTTTTTTTTCATTATTTTTTATTCTTTATTCACTATTGGTCTATTCAGATTTTTCATTTCTTTCTGATTCAATCTTGGTAGGTTTTGTGTCTCTAGAAATTTATCTGTTTCTTCTTTTATGTGCTATCTAATTACCTCTTAATTGTTCATAGTGCGTTCTTATCCTACATATTTCTGTGGTATCATTATATAGTTTATTTTTAGTATCTTACTTTGATCATTTTTTCCTATCTAATGTAGCTAATTTTATCTTTCTGAAAACACAACTTGCAGGTTTTTTTTTTGTCTGCTGCTTTTCTAGATTTATTTATTTTTGCTCTGATCTTTATTATTTTCTTTTTTTGCTAAGTTTGGGCTAATTTATCCTTATTTTTCTAGTTCCTTGAGATATTCCTTAGGTTGTTTACTTGAGATCTTCTAAATTTCCTAATACGTGTATTTATTGCTATAAACATCCGTCTCAGAACTGCTACTGCTCCACCCCCTAAGTTTTGATATATGTATTTTTGTTTTTATTTGTTTTGTGGTATTTTTAAGTTTTCCCTTTTGATTTCTTTTTTTTTTTTTTTTTTGACAATTGATCGGGAGTATCTTATTTAGTTTCCACATATTTGTAAATTTTTCCAGCTTTTTTTCTTGTTGGTTTCTGGCTTTATACCACTTGGTCAGAAAAGATAGTTGTATGATTTCAGTTTTTTTAAATTTGTTAATTTTTTGTCCTATCATATGATCTTTAATGGAGAATATTCCATGAGGATTTAAGAAAAATGTGGACTCTATTTTTATTGAATGGAAAGTTCTAGGTTAAGTCCATTTGGTTTAGAGTATGGTTTAATGCCAATATTAAAATTTATTTCGGTCTTACTAGTCTATTGTTGCTGATAGTGGGGTATTTAAGTCCTATACTAATATTGCTGTCTACTTCTTTCTTCATATTTGTCAGTATTTTTTTTGTTGTTGTTTCCTGAATCTACTCTAGATTTTTACAATTTTTGCTTATGGTTACTATGATGCTTACATAAAACCTCTTATAGATAAAATAGTCCCTTTTATGGTGATGCAACTTATCTTTGCCTATAAATGCTTCACATTTTTACCCTTTGTAGATTTGTGATGTCACAAATGACCAGTTTTTATGCTGTGAATTTCATTAACAAGTTATAGTAGTTATAGTTTTATTATGGTTGTTTTGAATGCTCTTTTCCTTTAATCTTTATATTGTAGTCAATTGGTTAACATGCCATTATAATATAGTTATGATTTTCTTTTTCTATTTTTACCTTTACCATAGTGTTGAATGCTTCTACATGTTTTTTCATGTCATTGATTACCATTTTATTTAAAATTTCTTCTTGAAGAACTCTTTTGAGCACTTCTTGCAAGGCAAGTCTAGTGGTGGTGAACTCCCTCAGTTTTTGTTTGGGAGACCTTTTATTTCTCTTTCCTATCTCAAGGACACCTTTCCAACATAAATTATTCTTGGTTGGCAGTTTTTATCTTCAAATATTTTGGATATGACCTTCCACTCTTTCCTGACCTGTAGAATTTCTGCTGGGAAATGTACATATGCGCTACCAGGGTTTTCTTTGGATGTTATTTTTTGCCCTCTTCTCCATGTTAAGAATTTATCATTGATTTTTAAGTTTCATTATAATGTGTCTTAGAGAAAGTTTTTGTTTTGCTTTGAGGTAATATGGTATTCTATTAGCCCTATGGACTTGTATGTCCAACTGCCTCCCCAGATTTGAGAAGTTTTGCTATCATTTAAGTAAACTCTCTGCTCCTTTCCCCCTTTCCTCTTCTTCTTTTACACTATTTGCTTCTGATAAAATCTGATAGCTCTTGTAGGGTTTTTTCACTTCTTAGAAATTGAAGTTCTCTGTTCTCTTTTAACTGAATTTTCCTATTTTTTCTAATCTCCAAGTCCCTTATTCTTTACCTATCTGGTTTGCCCTATTTATGTTCTCTGCTACATTCTTAATTTCATTCATTGATTTCTTAAGCTCTAGAATTTCTTGTGGTTCTATTTATAATTTCAATTTCTTTGACAAAGAACTCCCTGTGTTTATTAATTCTATTCCTGAGCTCATTGAATTGCTTTTCTGAGTTTTCTAAGGGTTTGTTGAATTTCTTCATAAGAGCTATTTTGAATTCTTTGTCAGTTAGATTGTAGTATTTGGTGCCTTTCACTTCAGATGCTGGAGAATTAGTATTTTCTTTTGTGACACCATATTTATTATCACCTAAAAAATTGGATAGGCACAAAATACTATAATGCTTGATGACATATGCTTTTTTTTTTCCACTTTTAAAGCAGAAGTCACCTTTTTTTTTTTTTTTTGCAAAAATTTATGTTTACTTTGTTTCATAAAATTCAACAGGTCCTTTTTCTTCGATTTTATTTTATTTTATTTTATTTTAATTTCCTTTCAGCGTAACAGTATTCATTGTTTTTTCACTACACCCGGTGCTCCATGCAATACGTGCCCTCCTTAATACCCACCACCTGGCTCTCCTAACCTCCTTTATTAGAAATCTTGCTTTTGTATTCCAGAAGGTGGTGCTGTAGCTCAAAGTTGTGTGTTCTACTTGAGCTAGTTCTCCTGGCAGCAGACCAGGGAGGTGTGGGCTTAGCACATGGTGTTTTGAGGGATGACCACAGCCCTGTAGGGGGATCTTCCAGTGGGCACTCTCAGAGGTCCTTGATTGAACCTTGATTGAACTCCTGCTAAAATCACTTACCAGTGAGAGAAAAATGTGTTCCTTCATTGCCCTTTGGTATTCTTCCCTACCTTTTCCCCTTTCTCCCAGGTTACACTTGTCCCTCTTCAGAAATCCAAGTACAGCTGTAGAAAAATGGGTCCTTGCAACTACAGCCTGAACAACTGAGACAGCTAGCTGGTCACTCACCCTTTTGCTTTTGCCTCCTTTGTCAGAGTGATCACCTCAGATGGCACTAAAATATTTACACCTTGCAGTGTCACTCGGAGGAGGGGGGATGGCTTGGTAAATTCCTTCATCTCCCCTGTCTGAAAACTTCTCTCTATTGTGATGTGATGGCCTACAGGATTCCTCCATATAAGTTCTGTATACCCCATGGGTATCTGCCTAGTTCTGTATGTTCTCAGATCCCTTTTTTCCAATTGCAATGAGTTGATGGTAGGCAATCTCACTAGCTCCCTTGGCACCAAGCTTCTATTTGCCCACTTTTGGAACTTTTGGATGTCTTGGTGAAATGTGCAGGGGCAGTTAGTTCTGGTTATGAATAATCCAATTAGCTGTAAATCAAAGGGAGAGAAAAAGGAATGCCTCATGCCACAATAAAGTTGAAATCACTCTCCTACTCATTCTTGATAGTGGTACTTTGTGTGTTTTTCTTCATCAAAGTTTAATGGCTTTTATTTTTTTTTTAAGTTATTCTTTGCTGTATTGAATTATTATTTGTATTCCCAATTTCATTGAATCTGCTCTTGTCATTACTCCTTTATGCTTATTTGAGCATTATTTCCATTTCTAGCTCCTTCTGGTAGAAGTTTGGAACATTGATTTGAGAACTTAATTCTTTTTAATATAAGCAGTGATGTAAACATTCCTCTATTGTTTTAGCTGTATCTAATAAATTTTGATTATTCTGTTTTTATTTTATTCTCTTTAAAATAGTTTCTAATATCTTTTATGATTCCTTCTTTGACCCATGAGTTATTTATGGCACATTGTTTAATATATGATAACTGAAAACTTCTGAAATATTCTGGTGTTTATTTTTAATTTTTTCATTGTTGTCAGAGAACATATTCTTCTTTCTTTATGAATTTATTAAAAAATAATGGTTTGTCTTTATGAATATTCCTTGTGTGCTTGAGAATATATTTTGGTCTTGCTGGGTTCAGTGTTCCTTTTTTTTGTTTTTTTTGTTTTTTTAAAGATTTTATTTATTTATTTGACAGAGAGAGATCACAAGTAGGCAGAGAAGCAGGCAGAGAGAGAGGAGGAAGCAGTGGGGCGGGATCCCATGTGGGGATCATGTGGGGCGGGATCCCAGGACCTGAGCTGAAGGCAGAGGATTTAACCCACTGAGCCACCCAGGCACCCCTTCAGTGTTCTTTAAATGTCAACTAGATCAAGAGAGCAGTTTTGAAGGCTCTAAGGTGATAGTAGCTTTGCTTATTTGTCCTTTATTTTTTATGTTTTGCCATTTAATAGGATCTGACTCTCTCTTTCTTTAATAGAAAAATTTAGGCTATTTACTCCTAATATATATTTTATTCCTAGTATGTATTCTTCCTAATAATTGAAGTATGGTTGACTTCAAACTTAACACCTTGGTTTTTATTTTGTATTAAGTTTCACCTGTCAGTTTTTCAAACTGTTTTCATGTCTTTTTTTGGATAAACTGAGTATTTTTATGACAAAAGTATCTCTTCCCTGTTGATTGATTAGCTAAACTTCTTGGTTTTAAGTTCTAAAAATTGCTTTAAAAGTTATACTATGCATTTTTAGTTATCAGAGTTTGTGTTCAAAGAAGATTATTCTGTTGGTATGTAGTATAAGAATCTTAAAACACTTCTATTTTCTCTTGCCATTCTTCTGGCTTTTTTTTGGTCACACATTTTATTGTATTACATGTTACAAGTTCCACAATGCAGTGGTACTATTTATGTTTTGGAGATTCTGTTTATTTTCAAAAAGTAAATAAGAAAACTACATTTCTGTAGCCACATTTCACCATTGCCATTTTACTCTTTCAGTGTATGAAGACAAACTTCCACTTGGTGTCGCATCATTTTTCATTTGCTACAAGCAAGGAACCAGTATTATTAATAGTAATAAAAGTTCATACACAATTCATATTTTAAGTTATTAACTTATTATCTACTGTCCTTTTTCTAGTATAGAATCCCATGCAGAACTGTATTACATTGAGCTGTTAAGTTTCTTTAGATTCCTTTTTGTTATGAGACTTTGTCATTTGTTATGGCTATATGAAGGCTATGAAAGACTTCATTTGTTTTTTATGTTATTAGCAGTTTTTTTTTAATTTATTTATTTGTCAGAGAGAGAGGGAGAGAGAGAGAGCGAGCACAGGCAGACAGAGTGGCAGGCAGAGGCAGAGGGAGAAGCAGGCTCCCCGCCGAGCAAGGAGCCTGATGTGGGACTCGATCCCAGGACGCTGGGATCATGACCTGAGCCGAAGGCAGCCGCTCAACCAACTGAGCCACCCAGGCGTCCCTGTTATTAGCAGTTTTAAAGACTACTTACTGGTCAGGTATTTTGTGAGATGTCTCTTTATTGGAGTTTTTCTGCTCTTCTCATATTAGAGTGGCATTGTTATTTTGGGGGAGGAAGACCACAGACCTAAAATGCCACTTTCCTTTTTTTAAAATTTAATTCTATTTTATTTTTTCAGTGTTCTCAGATTCATTGTTTATACACCACACCCAGTGCTCCATACAATACTTGCCCTCCTTAATATGCCACTTTCATCATAGCAGTGCTGCCTGTTATCAACATGATACGTAAAAGTTGTTACTGACCCTAAGCATTGTATTGATATAGTCTTTGCTGTAAATTACTTTTCTCCACTGCAAATTACCCACCCTTCCCAGACTGCATTCTTTTGAAATAAGTACTACATGCAACCCATAGTTAAGGAGTGGGGAGTTACATTTTTATCAGTATAGACTCATGGATATTTATTTTATATTTTTGATTATAACCCAGGACTACTGTTCTCAGAGCTCCCCTTCCTCAGAGTGTTCCAGCATGAGCCACTGGGGGACCTTTCAGTTGATTCCTGTGTTTCTTTGATGTAGCTCCACTTGGGTATGTGGAGGGGAGGGGGTAGTGTGTGTACATGTCCATGTGTTGAGCATTTCTGTAATCCTGGCACTACAGAGGATTTCCAGATCATCTATTACATTTCTTGCCCAAATCCTATTAGACATTTCATCAAAGAGTGTAGGTCTTTTTTACAGCAGAATCTCTTTAGAAAACAAGATTTAAGACCTGGGTGAAACCATGGTTCCTGCATGGCTTTGCTTTTAAGCCCTCTCATCTGACAGAGCAAGGGAATGCATGTACTAACCCATGTGTAAATACATCTCTATAAACATTTCTTGATGTAATCCTCTGAATCTATATTAAAGTAAATGTGAATTTATACCAATGTTGTGACTGTAACCCATCACCACCTAGATCACTCTAGTGTCCTTCTTTGGCTTATTTGTAAATTCACACTCCGACAATGAGACAGACACCTGGCGTCCACCATCTGCTGTGCATTTACGTAATTGTTCATTTCCAATATCCATATATAGCCTTTTCAGAATTATTAAGTTCTATCCCCCACGTGACAGGAATTTATCAACTAGACTACATTGCTCATCTGGTTTCTTTCAGTGAAATTAAAGGACTTCACTTATTTCAAAGTTACTTAGCACATTTCCCCATCACCTTTTTCAGTGAAATTGTTTCCTATGTTTCCACAGTCTGCATTCCCTTCTGGGGTCCAGTGAATTCGAAATGATTTTTTATTATTATTATTTTTTGTAATTGGTGTACTTGGAGGTTTACTCTTTGTGCTGTCTTTTTTTTTTAAGATTTTATTTATTCATTTGACAGAGAGAGAGGAGAGAGATCACAAGTAGGCAGAGAGGCAGGCAGAGAGAGAGGAAGGGAAGCAGGCTCCCCACTGAGCAGAGAGCCTGATGCGGGGCTCGATCCCAGGACCCTGAGATCATAACCTGAGCCAAAGGCAGAGGCTTAACTCACTGAGTCACCCAGGCACTCTCCCCCCCCCCACCACCTTTTTAAAGATTTTATTTTCTTTGTGCTGTCTTGATAGTTTTGTGTTGTGTGTTTGCTGCTAAAGTCTCCTAGAGAATAGTTTGACTGTAAAAGTTTGCCTGTACTTCATGTATTCAACCACTTCTTCCAAGCTCCCAGTAGCCACTGATCTTTTTCCACGTTGCTGTATAATTTGAATGCAACAGTAAGTAGCCTTTTCAAACCAGCTGCTATCACTTAGGTGAACTTTAAATGTATATCACTATCTCTTTTTATGATTTCACAGCTCATTTCTTTTTATCACTGAATAATATTCCATCATATGGATGCACTACAGTCATCTATTAACCTATTGAAGGGCATCTTTTCTGCTTCCAGTGTTTGGCAATTATTAACAAAGATGTTGTAAATATTTACATGGAGGTTCTGGTAGGGATAAAACTTTTCAAGTCTGCTAGGTAAATACCTAAAGCATTATTGTTGGGTCATATGATAAAACTATATTAAACTTTGCAAGAGACCTCACTTTCAAAATTCTTGTACCATTTTGCATATCCACTAAAAATGAGTAAAAATTCCTCTTGCTCTGCGTACTCACCAGAATTTAGTGTTGCCCTTTTTTTGGATCTGAGCCGCTCTAACAAATGAGGTATCTCATTGTTTTAATTTGCAATTCCCAAATGCCACATGATGTTGAGCATCTTTTCATATGCTTATTTACCATCTGTATATTGTCTTTGGTGATGTATCTATTCAGAAATTTTGCCCATTTTTTAAAAATTGGGTTGTTTTTTCCTTACGGTTCAGTTTTAAGAATTCCTTGTGTACTTTGGGTTTGATTGCTTTATTAGGAATGTGTTTTGCAAATACTTGGTCTCATTCTGTGGCTTGTCTTTCCTTTTTTTTTTTTTTTTAATTTGGATCTTAGGTTTCTAAAGAACCAGTATGACTGTCATATAGCAACAGTTTCTCCCTATACTTCTTACCTCTAATATAGGCACACACAACTTTTGATGGATACTGAGTACAAAGGTCACGGCGAGGTCAGATGTTCTCAGTTTTCTCATAAAATGTCAGTCTTAGTCATGACCTGTGTTGTTGAAACTTAGTGGTCATATTTTTCAGCATTTTTGTTTCTCTCCTATTTATGGGGTCCTTGTACTAGCTGGAAGTACTGAGTAGAGCCTGTTTCCAACGCCTGTCCCTTTCACAGCATTCTTTGGCCTTGTATCTGCCTATGATTTCCTGCCACTCCCTCAGTGTGAGATTGCTTTTACTTGTACTCACCCACAAGGCCACTTTGCTTGGCATCAGGCTGGAGGAGGAAGTTTATTTTGGCCATTCCTCCAATGACTGAAAGTTGCAATTTGCATGAGAGGACCCAGTTTCATGCATGCCTGTCAGGAGCATGTTATCACTTGCATATCTGTGTCACCTCCAATTTCCTGCCACATCCATTTTCTTTTTTGTTAGAAACTAGTTGAGACCTTTGCAAAATAGCTTAGTGAGTAGTGAAAAGCAAACATCCCTTTTTCCTTGGTATCTCAGAGAATCTAAACTGTCTTAAACTAATTGGCACATGACCCCTGAAAGTTCATTAAAACCTCAGTTTACTTTTTACATGTTTTTATTTTTGGTATCCTCTTCCTCTGTCCCTGGGTGAAACAGTTCACGTGTCTGGTCCTTCCCCAGAGGAGACTTTTACTACTTGGGATTCAAATGTGCCAGCTGGTCTAAAGACCTCAGTTTTCTGATAGAAACCAAAACAGTTTCAGAATTTAGATTATTTGACTTTTCCTCATTGTTAGTGTGAGAGTTGAATTTTTTCCTCTGTCTTTATTTAAAATATTTCTTCTAATTTCATTATGACATAATTGACACACAACTCTATATAAGTTTAAGGTATGCAACATAATGATTTGACATATATATCATGAAATGATTACAGCAATAGGATAAATTAACAAGTTAGAGTTTGTACACATTTTTGAAATAAAACAAATAACTGTATGAACACATACTGCACAAGCAAAGAAAAAAAATTGGTGTAACTGGATTGGAACAGGGAGATTTTAATTGTATTTTAGATAAATTTATAATCATTGTTGCAAGAAACATGTCTTAATTTTGTAACTCAAAGCCAAATGCCTCCTCATGTACTTATTTGGTATGTTGACTAATTTTAATTTAAATGTAGAATTTAAGAAAACAGATGCTTCCTTGCTGTGATTCTTATTTTTTCCTGTATGAGTAATGATGAAATATGGTTTTGCTGAGAGATCTTTTATCTTAGGGCCATATTTGCTATGCTAACATGTTCTGTAATTTGTCCCCACAATCCTACAGCAGTATGTGCAGTATATTAGGATGACCTAAGAGGAAATGCTACCTGAATAGTATGATGATGATAAAAACTTTTACTCTTTGATTTATACCCATAACAGTAATCATGCACTAATTATTTCAGTATAAACCCTTAAGTAATTGGCAGAATTAAGAGAGCCCTTAAAATAACTTTGATAAACATCCAGTAAATAATAGCGAATGAGTGCCCAGTCAATGGTAGCTAAGAAGTTGATCCTTCAGAAAGTTCTGAAAGGTTAAATAATATGGTTTTCTGAGTCTGTGAAGCACACACAAGAAAATGCACATTAAGATCAGAGCAGTGACCTTCTCACCATTCCTTATGTGACTCTAGGTTTCATGGTGGCTGAATCTCTTTCCATTCACAGTCTGTAGTTTCCTTTACTTAGGACTGATTGTGACGTCCGAATCATGAATGACAATGCGGTTTCTACCACATAGATAACTAACCTGTTGGCATTTGTGTGGTTTGCTGCCCGCCTTGGTTACCATATGGTTATGTATTATTCCATGGGCTCTTTAAACAAATTGTGAACCAACACCATATTTCTTGTGTTAGTCTTTTTTTTAATAAAATTTTTTATATATTTTTTAACATATAATGTATTATTAGCCCCAGGGGTACAGGTCTGTGAATCATCAGGTTTACACACTTCATAGCTCATACCTTCCCCAGTGTCCATATTATGGGTCAGCCTTTACCTTTTCATTCTTGTTCTCCTCTCTCTTTTTTTTTTTAAGATTTTATTTATTTGAGAGAGAGAGCATGAGTGAGGGGAGGAGCAGAGTAGGAGGGACAAGCAGACTCTACGCTGAGCATGGAACCCATCATGGGGCTCCATCCTATCACCCTGAGATCATGACCTGAGCTGAAATCGAGAGGTGGGTGTTTCACCTATGAGCCACACCAGAGATTTGTTTTCTATATGAAGTGAATATACTGGCTTGAAGAAACTGATGATCAAGACAGGGCACATGTTCATTAATAGAATAGAAATAACAGTGGATTGATTGCATACAGCTGGTAACCATTGTTCCCCATCTAATCAGTAGTCACTCTGTACCTTCCTTGAGCTAACTGATTCTGTACTTCGCTGGAGTGAAATCCATATTTTGCTTGGGACAGGTACCTAGGGAGCAAAAGTGGCTGGCTTGGCGTGGGCATGTCATGTAGTTTTGGACAGTTATTGTGAAACCAAATGTCTACCAGAAGGCTCTAGGAGAGGTTTATCTGAGTTTTATAAAAAGACTCTTAGGGACGCCTGGGTGGCTCAGTTGGTTAAGCGGCTGCCTTCGGCTCAGGTTATGATCCCAGCGTCCTGGGATCGAGTCCCACATCGGGCTCCTTGCTCGGCGGGGAGCCTGCTTCTCCCTCTGCCTGTGCTCCCTTACTCACTCTCTCTCCCTCTCTCTCTGACAAATAAATGAAATCTTAAAAAAAAAAAAAGACTCTTAAACAGTTTCTGTTTTTCAACTTCTATTTGACATCAGTATGTGGACATGGAATTTTAGCAACTATCTAGGGCTATGAGGGAAGTGACGTTGATCAGAACATGTTAAAGATTATACCGGAAAAATGAAAGGTCTTTAATGAAAGTGCTGAGGCAGTATTAATCTGCATTACTCGCCTTCTTCAATATTTCTCATTATAGAGGATCATGAATTCTCTTATCGCTTAAAACCTTTGAACTTGACCTGTTATTTGTAGCCACAGACTTTATAACAGTATCATATTAACAATCATGATTCCATAGGTAGTAAGATATTCCAGGGAAGAAAGCCAGTGCATTTTTGTGAAAAAAACTGACATTAAGGAAAGCCACATGACTGAGATTCTTGAAAGAGTTAAGAGAGTTTTAACGATAAACACCAACAATAGTATCTTAAACAATGATAACTTAATGAAATCAGGTGTTTTAGAATGATTATCCTATTAGAAATTTGTAGAATAGATGGCAGTAGAAGCATTTAGATATTCCTTCCTTCCTTCCTTCCTTTCCTTTCTTTTTTTTTTTTTTGAGATTTTATTTATTTGACAGAGAGAGACACAGTGAGAGAAGCGAGAGAGGGAACACAAGCAGTGGCAGAGGGAGAGGGAGAAGCAGGGAGCAGGGAGCTGAGCAGGGAGCCTGATGAGGGGTTTGATCCTGGGACCCCAGGATCATGACCGGAGTTGAAGGCAGACGCTTAACAACTGAGTCACCCAAGTGCCCCACATTTAGATATTTAAAAGATGTAATACAGAATTTGAGTCTCTGTGACATGCTGTCAAAATAATTTCCAAGATATCTACAGTTTGTTTGTTTTTAAGAAAGGAGAAGTTGGATTTTTGAGGAGCCTTAGGTGAACTTCTCATACCAGGAAATATACTAAAATACTTATTCTCTTCTGGCCCTTCATTTGAAAAACATTGAGACATACACTCAATGTATAAGTACTCATCAAATTTGTAGATTTCAGTTTTGTTTAATGTATTCACTAAAGGTGCAACCATCACTATCTAATTTTAGAACATTTTCATCATCCCCGTACCTAAAAATCCCATACCTATTAGGAGTCATTCCTGAGTCCTGCTCTGCTGCCATCCATCCTTCTGCCTCAGGCCCAGGCAACTACTAATGTACTTTTTAATCTCTATAGATTTGCCTCTTCTGGAATTCCACATAAAGGAAATCATAAAATATATGTGGCTTTGTGCCTTTTTTCAGTCGGCATAAATGTTTTCAATGTTCTCCCCTGTTATCTTTTTAATTGTTTTTCATTTTAATTCCAGTATACTTAACATATAGTTAATGTTAATTCTATTATGTTAATATATAGTTAGTTTCAGGTATACAATATAGTGATTGAACAATTCTGTATATTACTCAGTGCTCATCATGATTTGTGAACTCCTTAATCCCCATCACCTGTTTGTTCCCTAGAATTAAGATTCTATTTCTTGGGGCACCTGAGTGGCTCAGTGGGTTAAGCCTCTGCCTTCGGCTCAGGTCATGATCCCGGGGTCCTGGGATCGAGCCCCACATCAGGCACTCAGCTCAGCGGGGAGCCTGCTTCCCCCTCTCTCTCTGCTTGTCTCTCTGACTACTTGTGATCTCTGTCTCTGTCTCTCTGCACCAAATAAATAAATAAAATCTTTAAAAAAAGATTCCATTTCTTGGTTTGTGTGTCAGTTTTTTTTTCTTCGCTTCTTTTTTTTTCTTGTTTCTTAAATTTCACATATGAGTGAAATCATAGAGTATTTGTCTTTCTCTGACTGACGTATTTTGCTATTATACTTTCTAGCTCCATCTATGTCATTGCAAATGGCAGGACTTCATTTCGTTATGGCTGAGTAATATTCATATATATGAATATATATATCACCTTTTATTTATTCATCTGTTATTGGACACCTGGGCTGCTTCCATAATTTGGCTTCTGCAAAAAATATTACAGTAAACATGGAGGTGCATGTCTCTCTTTGAATTAATGGCTTTGTATTTAAATATTCAATAGTGTGATTATTGGATCATAACTTAATTCTGTTTTTTTTCTTTCTTTTTTTTTTAAGATTTTATTTGTTTATTTGACAGGGAGAGAGATATCACAAGTAGGCAGAGAGGCAGGAGGAGAGAGACAGGGAAGCAGACTCCCCGCTGAGCAGACAGCCCGATGTGGGGCACGATCCCAGGACCCCGAGATCATGACCTGAGCCAAAGACAGAGGCTTTAACCCACTGAGCCACCCAGGCACTCTGTTAATTCTGTTTTTAACTTTGTGAGGAACCTTCATATTGATTTCCAGGGTGGTTGTACCAGTTCACATTCTCTCCAACAGTGAAAGAGGATTCCCTTTTCTCTAATCCTTGACAACACCTGTTGTTTCTTGTGTTGTTGATTTTAGCTATTCTGACAGGTATGAGGTGATACCCCATTATAGTTTTGTTTTGCATTTCCCTGATGATGAGTGATGTTGAGCATCTTTTCGCATGTCTGCTGGCTATCTGTGTGTCTTCTTTGGGGAAATGTCTGCTCATGCCCTCTGCCTACTTTTTAATTAGATTACTTTTTTTTTTGTTTGTTTGTTTGTTTGTTTGGTTGGTTTTTTTTGGTGTTGAGTTGTGTAAGTCTTTTATATTTTTTGGATATTGAGCCTTGCATAGATACATCATTTGCAAATATCTTCTCCCATTCAGTAGGTTGTCTTTTAGTTTTTTGGTTGTTTTTGTCACTGTGCAGAAACTGTCTATTTTGATACAGTTTCAAAAGTTTATTTTTGCTTTTGTTTCCCTTGCTTCAGGAGACATGGGTAAAAAAATGTTGCTACAGCTCATGTCAGAGACAGTACTACCTGTGCTCTCTTCTAGGATTTTTATGGTTTCAGGTCTCAAATTTAGGTCTTTAGTTTATTTTGAGCTTGTTTTTGTGTATGGTGTAAGAAAGTGGTCCAGTTTCATTCAGTTGCATGTTTCTGCTATGTTTTCTTCACACCATATGTTGAAGATATGGTCCTTTTCCCATTGGATATTCTTTGTAGCTTTGTCAAAGATTAACTGGCCATATAGTTTTGGGTTTACTTTTGATTTTGCTATTCTGTTCTATTGATCTATGTGTCTGTTTTGTACCAGTACCATACTTTCTTGATGACTACAGCTTTGTAATATAACCTGACATCCAGAGTTAAGATACCTCCAGTTTTGTTTTTCAAGATAGCTTTGGCTATTTGGGCTCTTTTGTGGTCCCATACAAATTTTAAGATGTTTTTTTCTAGTTGTGTGTGAAAAATGCTCTTGGTGTTTTGATAGGAATTGTATTAAGTCTGTAGATTGCTTTGTGTAGTATAGGTATTTCAATAGTAATCATTCATCCAATTTACAAGCATGGAATATTTTTCTATTTCTTTGCGTCTTTCTCAATTTCTTTCATCAATGTCTTTCACCTCTTCAGTTAAGTCTATTCCTAGGTATCTTACTATTTTTGGTGCAATTGTAAATAGGTTTATTTTTCTTAATTTCTCATTGTGCTGCTCTGTTATTAGTATTTAGAAATGCAACAGATTTCTGTATGTTGATTTTGTGTCCTCTGACTTTGCTGAATTCAGTTATCAGTTCTAGTAGTTTTTTGGTGGAGTTTTATACATTGTCATATGATGTACAAATGTGAACATTTTACTTCTTCCATATCAATTTGGTATCTTTTATTTCTTTTTATTGTTTGATTACTGTGACTAGCACTCCCAGTTCTATGTTGAATAAAACTGGTGAGAGTGGACATCCTTGTCTTGTTCCTAACTTTGGGAAAAATAGCTTGCAGGTTTTCCCCATTGAGTATGATATTCACTGTGTGTTTTTCAAATAAGGCATTTATTATGTTGAAGTATATTCCCTGCAAACCTTTGTTGAGGGTTTTCTTCTTTTTTTTTTTAATCATAAATGGATGTTGTAGTGTGTCAAATGCCTTTTTGCATCCATTGAAATGATCATATGGTTTTTCTCCTTTCTCTTACTGATGTAGTGTATCACGTTGATTAATTTGTGAATATTGAATCATCCTTGCAACCTGGTAATAAATCCCAGTTAATTGTGGTGAATATTTTTAATGTATTGTGGGATTTGGTTTGCCAGTATTTTATTGAGAATTTTTGTGTCTGTGTTCTTCAGAGCTATTAGTTTGTAGTTCTTTTCTTTTGTAGTGTCTTTATCTGGTTTTGATATCTGGGCAATTTTGGCTTCATAGAATGAATTTCTTTTTAAGATTTTATTTATTTATTTGACAGAGATCACTAGTAGGCAGAGAGGCAGGCAGAGAGAGAGAAAGGGAAGCACACTCCCTGCTGAGCAGAAAGCTGGATGCTGTGCTGGATCCCAGGACCCTGGGATCATGACCTGAGCTGAAGGCAGAGGCTTTAACCCACTGAACCACCCAGGCGCCCCTCATAGAATGAATTTATAAGTTTTCCTTCCTTTCCTATTTTTTGGAATACTTTGATTAGAATTGGTATTACTGCGTTAAATGTTTTGTGGAATTTGCCTGTGAATCTGTATGGTCCTGGGCTTCTGTTCATTGAGAGTTTTTTATTACTGATCAATTTCATTGCTGGTAATCAGTCTTGTTTTCTGTTTCTTGTTTTCTGCTTCAGTTTAGGTAGGTTATGTTTCTAAGTATTTATCCATTTCTTCTAGGTTATCCAATTTGTTAGCATATAATTTTTTCCATAATATTCTCTTGAAGTTTTTGGTATTTTTGTGGTGTTGCTTGTTATTTCCCCTCTTTTCATTTGTCATTGATTTTGTGTCCCCTCTCTCTTGGGGGTCTGCCTAGAGGTTTTCACTTTTGTTGATATTTCCAAAGAGCCAGCTCTTGTTTTCATTGATCTCTTGTATTGTGTTTTTTTTTTAATATTTATTTATTTATTTATTTGACAGAGATCACAAGTAGGCAGAGAGGCAGGCAGAGACAGAGAGGGAGAAGCAGGCTCTCCGCTGAGCAGAGAGCCCAATGCGGGGCTTGATCCCAGGACCCTGAGATCATGACCCGAGCCGAAGGCAGAGGCTTAACCACTGAGCCACTCAGGCACCCCTTGTATTGTGTTTTTGATTTTTTTTTTGTTTCTATATCATTTATTTCTGCTCTTAACTTTATTATTTTTTCCTTCTGCTTGTTTGCTCTTTTTCTAGCTCTTTTAGGTGTAAGGTTAGGTTGTTTGATATTTTTTTCTTGCTATTTTTGGGAGGGTCATTAAGCTTTATTAAAGACACAAGCAAACTCAAACTGTCAAAATAATAAAAACTTCAACTTGTATGTCTTGAAAACATATAGCCTTTAATGAATTGTTACCATATGCAGAGTGCTGTTCAAAGTTCTCATTTATTATTTCAGTTTGTCCTTACTCATAGGTTTTTTTTTTCCATGCTTCTGAAGATAGGCCTGTCCTGATATAAACCTCCATCTTAGAACTACTTTTGTTGCGTCCCAAAGATTCTGGACCATTGTGTTTTCTTTTTTTTAAATTTAGTTTTATTTTTTCAGTGTTCCAAGATTCATTGTTTATGCACCACACCCAGTACTCCATGCAATACATGCCCTCCTTAATACCCCCCGCCAGGCTCACCCAATTCCCCACCCCCTTCCCCTCCAAAACCGTCAGTTTCTCAGAGTCCACAGTCTCTCATGGTTCGTCTTCCCCTCCAATTTCCCCCAACTCCCTTCTCTCCTTCTCCCAATGTCCTCCATGTTATTTCTTATGCTCCACAAGTAAGTGAAACCATATGATAATTGACTTTCTCTGCTTGACTTATTTCACTCATCATAATCTCCTCTAGTCCCCTCCATGTTGATATAAATGTTGGGTATTCATCCTTTCTGATGGAGGCATAATACTCCATTGTATATATGGACCATATCTTCTTTATCCATTCATCTGTTGAAGGACATCTTGGTTCTTTCCACAGTTTGGCAACTGTGGCCATTGCTGCTATGAACATTGGGGTACAGATGGCCCTTCTTTTCACTACATCTGTATCTTTGGTGTAAATACCAAAGTAGTGCAATTGCAGGGTCACAGGGTAGCTCTAGTTTTAATTTCTTAAGGAATCTCCACACTGTTTTCCAAAGTGGCTGCACCAACTTGCATTCCCACCAACAGGGTAAGAGGGTTCCCCTTTCTCCACATCCTCTCCAACACTTGTTGTTTACTGTCTTGTTAATTTTGGCCATTCTAACTGGTATAAGGTGGTATCTCAATGTGGTTTTGATTTGAATCTCCCTGATGGCTACAATTCTCCAAAGAAGATACACAAATGGTTAACAGACACATGGACCATTGTGTTTTCATTTTCATTTATTTGCATGTATTTTTTAAATTTCTTCTTTGATTTCTTAGTTCACCCATTCATTGTTTAATCCCATATTATTTAACCTCTCTTCCAGATTTTTTCTGGTGGTTGATTTCTAGTTTCATTGCATTGTAGTGAGAAAAGATGCATGCATGGTATGACTTCGTTTTTGTTTGTTTGTTTTTGGTTTGTTGAACCTTGTTTCATGGCCTAATATGTGATCTATTCTGGAGAGTGTTCCCTGTGCATTTGAAAAGAATGTATATTCTGCTCTTTTAAAATATGTCATCTGTTATATCTGTTAGATCTGTTAGATCCATCTGGTCTGGTATGTTAGTCAAAGCTATAATTTCTTTGTTGATTTTCTGTTTGGATGATCTGTCCATTGGTGTAAGTGGAGTATTAAAGCTCCCTACTATTATTGTTAGTATTGAGTAGATTCTTTATGTATTTTGTTAAGTGTTTTGTGTATTTGAATATTGGGTACATTCTGGTTGGGCTATCGCCTTTATTATTATATAGTGTCATTATCTCTTGTTTTATAGTGTACTTTGTCCAGTATAAATACAGCTACCCTAGCATTCTTTTCTCATTAATTTGCATAATTGTTTCTCCATCCGCTCACTTTGATTCTGCAGGTGTTTTTAGGTCTGGAATGAGTGTCTTGTAGGCAGCATATAGATGGGTCTTGGTTTTTTTATCCACCTTGTCACCCAGTGTCTTTGGATTGGAATGTTTAGTCCATTTACATTCAACTGCTAACTGCTGACAGATACATATTTATTGCCAAATTGTTACTTGTTTTGTGGTTGTTTTTGTAATTTTTCTCTGAGCCTCTTTCATGGTTTTGTGGCTCTCTTCAATGATATGCTTGAATTCCTTTCTCTTCATTTTTTGCATATCTATTACAGGTTTTTGATTTGTGGTTGCCATTAGGTTTGTATGTAACATCTCCATATAGCAGTCTGTATTATGTGATGGTCATGTCAGATTGAACCCATTATTTACTGCTCTCTCTGATCATATTTTAGGTATATGGTATCATATATTACATCCTTTAATTTTGTGAATCTCTTGATTAATTTTTACATATATACCTATATTTACTTCTTTTTCATTTCCTACTTTTGAGACACTAACTTACAGTCTTTCCTTTCCATTCAGAGTCCCTTTTATATTTCTCATAGGACTGGTTTAGTGGTCAGTTAGTCCTTTAATTTTTGTCTGAGAAACTCTTCGTCTGTCCTTTTATTCAGAATGATAGTCTTGCCAGATAAAAGTATTACTGGCTACAGGGTTTTCCCTTTCAGCACTTTGAATATATCATGTCACTGCCTTCTGGCCTGCAAAGATTCTGCTGAAAAGTCCTCTGATAGCTTTACTGGGTTTCTCTTGTATGTAATCCTCTTCTTTTCTCTGACTTCTTTAAAATTGTTTTTTTTTTTTTAAATCATTCCTTTTTGCCATTTTAATTACTGTATGTCTTAATGTGGATCTCTTTGAATTGATTTTGTTGGGAGTTATCTGTGCCTCCTGCCTCTGGATGTCTTTATCCTTTCCAAGATTAGGGAAGTTTTCAGCTATCATTTCTTCATATAAGTTTTGTACCGCCTTTTCTCTTCTTCTTCTGGAATCCCTGTAATGGGAATGCTGTTATGATTGATAGTCACTGGGTTCGCTAAGCCCATTTCAATTTGATTCTTTTTTTTCTTCCTCTCAATTCTTCAGTGTAATTTCTTTGCTTTGCTTTGTCTTCCAGGTCGTTACTTTGTTCTTTTGGTTCCTTTAGCTTGCTATTTCTTCAATCAAGTGTATTTCTTATTTTATTTATTGTGTTCTTCATCTCTGATTGGTTCATTTGTATCTTTTTTTTTTTTTTTTGAAGAACACATCTTTTTTTTTAAATTTAATTTCTTTTCAGTGTAACAGAATTCGTAGTTTTACAGCACACCTAGTGCTACATGCAATGCGTGCCCTCCATAATACCTACCACCTGGCCCCCCCAATCTGCCACCCCCCCCGCCCCTTCAAAACCCTCAGGTGGTTTTTCAGAGTCCATAGTCTCTCATGGTTCATCTCCCCCTCCAATGTCCCTCAACTCCCTTCTCCTCTCTGTCTCCCTATGTCCTCCATGTTATTTGTTATGCTCCGCAAATAAGTGAAACCATATGATAATTGACTCTCTCTGCTTGACTTATTTCACTCAGCATAATCTCTTCCAGTCCCGTCCATGTTGCTACAAAAGTTGGGTATTCATCCTTTCTGATGGAGGCATAATACTCCATAGTGTATATGGACCACATCTTCCTTATCCATTC
>PISX010011592.1:0-64541 GCA_004024625.1 Mellivora capensis | reverse complement strand
TCCTCTGGAGTTCCGCTGCTCTCCTTGTTAAGTGAACTTGGTCTTGGCTGGATTTCTTTTGATCTTCTGGGGGAGGGGCCTGTTGTAGTGATTCTCAAGTGTCTTTGCCTGAGGCAGAGCTGCACCGCCCTTACCAGGGGCCGGGCTGAGTAATCCGCTCGGTTTCGCTTTCGGGAGCTTTTGTTCCCTGAGCGCTTTCTGTAGAGTCCAGAGGATGGGAATGAAAATGGCGGCCTCCTAGTCTCTGGCCCGGAAGAGCTGAGATTCGGGGCTCCACTCCTCAGAGAAAAGCCCCGGCCCACTCACGTCTCCCTCGCCTCTGTCCGCGCTCCGAGCTCACCCAGGCTGCGACCGGTTCAAGGTAACCCCGAGCTGAGAGCTCACTCTTCGGCTCTGTCTCTGTAGCCGGCTTCCCGCTCCGATACCTGCTAGCTCTGCAACACTCAGACACCCCCGATCCCTTCTGTGACCCTGCGGGACCTGGGGTCACGCTGACCCCGCGTGGGCTTCACCCCGGTTTAGCCTCTGGAGCGATGTCCCTCCGTGGAGCAGACTTTTAAAAGTCCCGATTTAGTGCTCCGTTGCTCCGCCGCTTGCCGGGAGCGGCCCCTCCCCCGCGGTCTATCCTCCCGTCGCTTTCGATTCACTTCTCCGCCGGTCCTACCTTTCAGAAAGTGGTCGATTTCCTGTTTCCAGAATTGCTGTTCTTCCTCTCTTTGATCTCCCGTTGGATTTGTAGGTGTTCGCAATGTTTTGATAAGCTATCTAGCTGATCTCCTGCTACCTGATGTCGTCTCAGCTGCTACTTCTCTGCCATCTTGCCTATACATACATTTTTAATCAAAAGAAGGTGCTATTAACTATTTTGCTAGAACAACATGGCTAAACCAGAACTGTATCAGGAGGTATGATTAACCATTTCAAAGTATACCCTGTGTTTCTCTTTTACTTTGTTGCATTTGTTACTCTTGACCTTTCCCAGAATCTCTCTCTGGTTCCTCTGTGATAAATCTTTCAAATTTCTGTTCAACTCTCATCACCTATGCACACCTTAGTTTTCACCTTTAATCAGACAATATTTACTTTTCCATGCAAGTACAACCAAAATGAAATCCACATGTACAGTCATGCGTTGCCTTTGGATAGCACTTGTTATATTTAACTATTCTATGTAGTGTAAATTATCTCTACTAATAGATTGTAGTCCAAATTTTTTTCTCTTTAGAATATACATTTTTATGGAAGTAACCTAATCTGATACTTTTTGTATTTGTCATACTTTCTGTCATATAGTTCATCAATTAGTGGGTATTTATTAAATATTCATTGATCAAATTATTAATTTATTCTTGTTATATTTTGGTTATGTTGGGTTGTGGATGAGCTTAATTATATTCTACAATTATCCTACACTCTATTATTTTATAGCTTGCCAAGAGTCTAACAGTTATTTTCAGAAGTATATTTTTTTAAGAACAAAAGGGAACACAGTGACTTTCAATCACTACTAATTAATCCTCAATGTATCAATATATTAGGTTAACATGAACATTTAAAAACACATTAGAGTAACATGAACATCCAAAGATAATTGAAGGAGGAAAATGAATCAACATCAGTCTGGCCACAAATACAGATAGGAACAAGCTACATTCTTTTTTTTTTTTTTAAAGATTTTATTTATTTACTTGTCAGACAGAGATCACAAGTAGTCAGAGAGGCAGGCAGGGAGAGAGAGGAGGAAGCAGGCTCCCCACTGAGCAGAGAGCCTGATGCGGGGCTCGATCCCAGGACCCTGAGACCATGACCTGAGCCAAAGGCAAAGGCTTTAACCCACTGAGCCACCCAGGTGCCCCGGAACAAGCTAAATTCTTAATGATGAAAGGGAGTAATATGGACTAATTTCTTATATTAATTGGAGAAAATCCCCCCTAACCCACCTACCCCTGAGCTCAATTATTTTCTAGTACTCTCAGAATTAATCTCACAATCAGAATACTCATCTTGGAGCTAAACAGAAATACAAGAGTTTCAAAGAACTCTCTTACAAAACAAAAACAAAAAAAATTTAAAATCTATTTACATTATTCCTCATCTTTGTAAGATTTTCTTTGGAAAGTAAAAGTTATGAGAGACAAAACTGTGATTGCACCTATTTTTTTTACCCTTTTTAATCTAAAGGAACAATGTCATTATTGTACATAATGGTCTGACTCCATTTTGAACATGACTATTGACAACTTTAATGCCCATAACTCCATTTCTCCTTCTGCTCCACACCTGTGTGATATAGGACAGCCCAGGTTCTCCCTGTATGATGCCTGCCAGAAATTCAACCCAAGGAAGCCCTGGTCTTTGCATGAGAACCCCACCCAAGCCCACCCCACAACTGTAAGAATTAGCAAAACTGATATCTTTTCTCTCTTTGCTCTCTCAAGCCATTTTCAGACCAGCTTGGAAACCCGCTCTACTCTCCACAAAATTATGTGAGAAATAAGCCCTTTTATATCCTCTTGGTGCATGTGTGGCACCATCATTCTTGGCATCCAAAAAAATATTTGGATGGCGTCTATTTTACCTCTATAGAATGTTCAAAACACTGTGGTTTAAAACTGGGATAAAAAGTCTTTGAATTTATATAGATTTATATGCTACTGATGTGCACTATTTACACATAAAAATAAAAGGAAGGATATGACAAATCCTCAAAATTTTATTTTATTTTATTTTTTTAAAAGATTTTTTTTTGAATATTTTATATATTTATTGGACAGAGAGAGAGATCACAAGTAGGCAGAGAGGCAGGCAGAGGGAGAGGGAGAAGCAGGCTCCCTGCTGAGCAGAGAGCCCTATGCGGGGCTCAATCTCAGGACCCTGAGATCAGGACCTGAGCCAGAGGCAGAGGCTTAACCCACTAAGCCAGCCAGGTGCCCCAAATCCTACAAATTTTAAATGAAGTGTGGTCTGACCATAAAATGGTTAGTTTAGAAAAAATCAACAAACTGTTTATAAAAATGCAACTTACTAACACAGACACATATTAGACCTAAAGCTATATTTTGTTTTCTATACTGTATATACATATATTGTTATTACCAAATGTGGTGTCACTGAGGCAACGTTGAGGCAGCTGGAATTTATGCAGGTAAGAGTGTAAGTTATCTGGGAGTAATATGTCCAACTTATCAACAAGCTTGGAATTGGTGAATACAAAATTCAGTTTTGGTGCTTTGACAATCATTTCATATAAGTTGACTATTATTCAGTATTATTATTTGATGAGAATATTACTATAGAAAATAAAATTATTTATTACATTGAATAAAACCAAAATAAAATGGGGGCAAGTATTACAAAAGAAACAAAGAGGAGATAAAGACTGAGTGAGAGAGAGAGAGAGAGACTGAGCAAGAGAGCAAGAGAGAGAGAGGCTGGTATGAGAGGTTTACAAAGCATTCAGTTATAATTTGAAGTCCTGTTTTGATAGGAGTGTATGAAGAGTTTTAGTGTAAAATATACCTATAAAATATTAAAAAGTCCTCATATTCATTATAGCTTTGAAGATGAGATTTCCAGTACCAGTCAAAAATTAGACAATTTAAAGGTAGAAAATATAATTTTAGAATTTCTAATGTATAGTTTTAATAGTAACTAAGAGAGAGTATTTAAAAAAAAAAACAAGGGTGATTTGAAAATAGTGTATGGTGTGTGTGCCTTCGGACACAGTCACGGGGGTCTATATTTAGTTTGTTTTCACAGCTTATCAATGCTTTAGTTGTATATAAGGGTTTTCATAGTTATTCTTGAAAGCATACAAATGTCAGTATTCATTACAAGGATTGTTGGAACCTCAATGCTTAGTTGAAACTTTCCTCTTGTCAGTTTTTGTCATACAAGGTTTCCATTATATGAATAATGAGCATATAGTGAAGATTTATTTGCCCACTCTATTTTCAGTAGTTTTTGTCTTCCAATACAGTAGGGAAAGACTGGGAGAAAAGTCTCTGGCTCTTGTAGTCACCAATTGTACTTACACTGAGAAATCACTTACCCCATTGACTCTTATTTCATCATCTGGAAAATGAATAAAATTTTGATTAGATGAGCTCTTAAAATCCCATTCTTTTTTTTTCCAAACAAAACAACAAAATTAAACTTAGATGTTATTAGAAGCCAAAACTGTTGCACAAAAGATCATTAACTCATTCATGTAATAAATGAGTATGTATTATGTGTCATCCAAACTTAACAAACGTAAACCCGAAAACTCGATTTCTTCCTCATCATGTAATCCTGCTACTGTTTTCCTCATCTCATCAAACCATAACAATACCCACCTCACTTTCCCACTTACTCAAGTAAACAAACCAAGTAATATTTTTGGTTATTCTTTCTTTCCCCCATCACATCCTCCTCATCAGTAAATGTTTTCAATTACAATAACACAGAGTGAACCCATCCATTTTTCTCCATCATGTATTGTGTGGCATTCCAGTTAGTTTCCTGCTTTTGATGCTTGATATATCCCCATGAAAATCACAATAACCACAGTCATCTAAAAACATATATCAGATTAAATCACTCCCTACTTAAAGTCATTGACTTCACTCTGAACTTGAAATAAATTCACTCCTAATCCTGCATACAAAGTCCTTTAGTCCTATATTTTGCCTTTATTCAAACCTTATCCAATAGCACCTTCCTTTTCAGCCATTTTGTTTATGTACACTGACTTCCTATTTATTCAACAGTGCAACTTATTCTTTTGACTTTATAATCTTTGTTGTCTATGCCTGGAATTTTTTTTTCCTGATTTTATATTGCTGGTGCTTTATTTAAATATCACTCTCTGAGGGGTGGCTGACTGTAGAGCACACTATTCTTGATGTCAGGGTTGCAAGTTGGAACCCCATGTCAGGTGTAGCGTTTACTTAAAAGTAAAATCTTAAAAAGAAATAAAAATAAAAATAAATGTCAACCTCTGAGAGGCCATTCCTGACCACCAATCCCAAGTACTCATCCACAAACACACTATGTCATTACCCATTTTAATTATTTGCATAGCACTTATTTCTATCATATATTTTCCTCTTTATTTAAATGTAAAAGTTCCTTTCGTCTTTCACTGGAATATAAGTTCACACAGAATTGTTCATTTCTATGGCCTTAGATCATGAGACTGTATGAAGAACTGTGCCCATACATTTGCTCTTCTTATAAAGCTTTTTTTCTTCAGCTTTATTGGTGTATAATCGATTTTAAAGGTTTCAGAATATTTAAAGTGTGCAACGTAATGCTTTGATATACCTGTGCATTATGAATGAATTCCCCCATCAAGTTAATTAACAAATCTATCACCTCATATATTTACCTTTTTTTCCATGAGTACATTTAAATTCTCCTCTCTTAATGAATTTCAATTTTATAATACAGTGTTATCAACTAGAGTCACCATATTATACATTAGATCCTCCAGTTTCATTTACCTTATAATGGATTCATCCTCTTTTATCAACATATTTCCCCCACCTCCCAAACCCTGGCAAACTCTCTCCTGCATAAGATTGTTCCCTTAATTTCTCTTTCTGATAGTTCATTGCTGGTGTAAAGAAATACAACTGAGTTTTATATATCAGTTTTGTATCCTCCAAATTTACTGAATTTGTTTATTAGTTATAATGGGTTTTGATGGAGTCTTTAGTATTTTCCATACTTAGTCATTTTTCTACTTTTAGTCTTTTTAATCTTTGGCTGTTGATATTTAAAGCCAAGTTAGAACTGTAAATTGTTCTCTCTAATATACTCCTGCCTGCTGCAATTGAACACTGTGGATTTGGGGACAATTGGTTCTACTATAGATTTTCATAATATTGATATGAGTCCAAAACTCAAGAATGAATTATCTCCATCCCAAGGACTCTTAGAAAAAAATTCCTGACTGTGTGACTTTTTTGGAGTAGTAGTAGAGAGTATGATACAAAACAAGAATTAACAACTATGGATGTTACATCAAACCAAGCCCATCAGTTGCTTTAATAAATAAAGTTTAATTGCAGCACAGTCATACATTTATGTATTGTCTATGACAGTTTCATGCTGTGATGGCCAAGTTAACTATTTGTCACAAAGACCATATGGCCTGAAGAGCTTAAAATATTTGTTATCTAATACTTTATAGGAAAACTTTGCTGACCTCTGCTATTTGTCTTGTTTTATGATATAACACCATCATTCATGTTCTACTTTGATACAGCATGGTTTCTAAATCCCTCATTTATTCTGTTTCTTCTCCTTAATATACATTTTGTAAATTATTTCTTAATATGGATATATTACTATACATAATGCTTTCCACGTGCTCAGGGCTGTAAAAATCTACAGTAAAATTTTTACAATATTCTGTATTTCTTTCACCTCTAAACTTTGGGCTTGAGAGAAGTATATCCACAAATCTATTTTTTGACAATACTGTATTACATGTGTATACTCACATTCCATTAAAGGAGTATGTCAAGGAAACATTAGTTCTATAAACTCTGTCTAGAATCCAAACTTAAATTAGATTGATTAAAAAATGTTTACTTGACTTAGTAAGTTTTAATTCCAAAGGACAGCTAGATCTGAGTGATTTTGTTTCTCTGGTGTTCTTTACTCTTGCTTTATTTTTAAGCAGACAATCTCTATTTCACAACAAAATGACCAGCCAAAAGCTCAAAATTGAATAGTCCCAGTCTCACAAAGAGGAAGACTTTAACTTTAAATGTCCATAGAAATCACTCCAATTAAGTTTTAATTGGCTCTGCTTTGATCATGTGCCTACACTGTGTCTTTTTTTTTTTTTTTTTTTTTAATTTGACAGACAAAGATCACAAGCAGGCAGAGAGGCAGGCAGAGAGAGAGGAGGGGTAAAGCAGGCTCCCTGCTGAACAGAGAGCTCAATGTGGGGCTCAATCCCAGGACCCTGGGATCATGACCTGAGCCAAAGGCAGAGGCTTTAACCCACTGAGCCACCCAGGCGCCACTACACTGTGTCCTAATCTACTAACATTGATCTCACATCCACATCCCACCAGGGTTGGAGTCATTGGGGGCAGTTGATTGATAATCTAGTAGATGGAGGAGGCTTGCTCTCCAAAGGAAAAGATGCTCTATAGACTAAAACCTAACAGAGGACCATTGCACTCACTTTACTTCATTTGGTACTAATGGACAATACTTTCAAATTATCCCCTAAGCTCTCATTGGCTCAAATTAATATCAATTGGTGTATATCAAACTAAGGCTTAAATATCATACTAAGGCAAAAAAAAAAAAAAGAGAGAGAGAGAGAGAGAAATAAAAAAAAAAAAACATGGCTGGAAGATAAGAAGAAACCAATAGAGATGCATTTCATTACTGCCATATGCACAATTGTGTTACCAAATCTAACAAAATTTTTAATTTGTTAGAATTAAAGTCTGTTTAGTCAATGAGTAGTGCCTATTAACAGTAATATGTTCCAAATTTTTAAATTTCAATCTTATATGTTATTTATTCATGAATTTGTTCACTTAATAAGTGTTTGTTGAATTCCTGCTCTGTGCTTGGCACATTTCCAAGGGACTTGGAATGTAATATTGAACAATCTCTGAATGGTCCCCAACATGATAAGGCTTAAGCACAATGTAGACCACAAATCTTAAATAACTTATTATTTGGCCTCAGCTGTGATAAAGACTATAAGGTACATACAATAGAGCACTAGGCTGGTATAAAAGAGTGAAGACTAAAATATTCTATGGAATCAGAGAAGACTCTTGGGAGGAATGAAATTTAAACCTAAGATTTGGTTGAGGAATACAAGTAGCTAGGTTAAAAAGTCTCTGTGTCTATGTGTGTTGGTGGTAGATGAAGAGCAAGAAACAGTTTTCCAGTGTTAGTGTCAGTAGGGAGACCTGAAGAAGGTGAGAATTCATGACACCATAGTAAGAGAAGAGAGAATTTGATAAGAAGCAAAAGGAAAAATATATGGAGTCTTTTACAGGATTTCTGAATTGGTGAAACTCCTTTCAGCTGGAAGTGCCTGGAGAAGTGGCTTTGGTTCCAGCAGAGTCCTCAGGCCTCAATGCATGTGGCCTGGCCTTGGGAGAGGTCACAGCCAGGTGCTGGGATCTTGTTTGTTCTTCAAACAGGCCATCAGTCGCTGGCTCAGTCTCTAATTTACCAGACTTGACCTTCCCACTTCTATCCAAGGAAGTTGCCATCAGCAGGAGTTATGGGAAATGTGAGCCAACTATTAACAGAAGTGGAGTTCACTGGAATGACATGGAGACCATCTACCGTTCCTGTTCATGGGCTTCATTTACTTCGTGCTGGAGACGTACTCCTCATCTTCTTCCTGGGCTGCATGGTGGACACTGTGGCCTACCTGGGAAAGCTGTGGGTGCCCACGGTCTCCCTGACCCAGCTACCCTGCCCCTCAAGGGCCCTGCAGATCGTCTGGGAAGCAGCCTGCTACCTGTGACCAGCAACGGATGCCTCCTCAGTCACCAGATAGCTGGCCATGAGCTGCAGTGACTGTTCCTGGAGGACTGGGTGTCCCTTTGAGATTGCGATAGGCCCCAGGGACCTGGCTTCTTGGCAACCTGCTGAACATGGGATCCTGGGCATCATGGGCCTGTTTGTGTTTGCATAAGCATGTGCACACACGTGTGCATGTGTATCCTTTGAGTTTCTGGGAGAAGTGGCTGACTGGATCTTGTAGAGATGTCAAGATTGATAGAAAATCCTTCCACTCAAATACCAGAGCATTAAAAACCACATTCCTTTTTGGTCATTTAAAAAAAGAAAAAGAAGAAGAAGGATTTTTGTTCTATCCTAAAAACAGTGGAAAGCCATTGAATTGCTTAAAGCAAAGGAGTGACATAGGGAGATTTTTGGTTTTAAAAGATCGCTACATCTGTGTATAGGAATGTTTTAGGACACTTGCTAGAAGGTTATCACAATAGTCTTTTAGAGAGGACTGCTTATAATATGGAGGTGGCAATCATCAGTTGTTGTCTGAGACCCACAAATAACTGGCCTGAGACAATTTTTAAAAGTAGAATCAGTAGGTCGTAATGCTTGTCTGCTTTTATGTGCACATATAAATATGACTCACTTCTTTAATTTAATGTTAATCATTATAGAGTTATGTTTTTAAGCAAAAGTAATTGATATGTTACTTATAGTGCATGAGGAACCTAATTTGTTGATATGACCTGAATTTTTTAATGCACAAGAAGTTAAATAAACCTTTTCAAAATAATTTTTCCCCTTTAGGAATAATAATTTATTTTCTGACTTTGATAAATATAATATTTCATAACCAAGAAACTATAAAGTATCTTTAAATGTATCAATGGCATTTCTGCCTCACTGGCCTTCTGGGGATCCCAGTTGCCCAGAATAAAGGAACAACAAAAGTTATAAGAAGGAGAAGACAGTTGAGAAAAAATAAACAGCAGAACAAGGACACTCAGAGGGAACATACAGTCTACCCAATTTTCGGTCTTACCTAAATTTGAAATATCCAAAGAGACAACTCTATATACGGGAGAAATAGGTATCCAAGCATTCCTGACTCTTAAGGTTGCACTGACCTCTTTTAAATGCTCCACAGTTTACACTTACTCTTCTGTAACTGAAATTGTCTAACTATACAGCAGCCTGACCATGAGCAGTGACCTCCTCAAGGCTTGCTTTCTTTTTCTTTCTGTGTCAGGACATAATAAAAATAATAATAATAGCATATTGAGAACATATATACGTTCTTATATATGAGAACATGGCAAGTTTGTTCCATGTACTTTACTTGTGTTAACTCATTTAATCTTCACAAGAGTCCTTGAGGTAGTTCCATGGTCACCACTTTACTGATGAAGGGGTTGAGACATAACAAGGTCACACTCTTTCCCCAAGATCACTGAGTTAGTAAATGGCAGACATGGGATCTGAGCATACATGGTTTAGCTTCAGCCAAGCCCTTGATTGTTGGCTCACTTAACCCTAATATGGCAGGTACAGTAGCATTAGCTACAATCCATGGAGCATTCCTTTTGCCAGGCACTGGTGGTTTAAAAAAATGTAACTTAAATCCTGCAAACAATCTAAGCAATACTATTAAGGTAGGCATTATTATTCTCATTTTCAGAAAAGGAATTGATGGCTCAGGAAGCTTAATCCTTTTGACACAGGTCATGTAACTAGTAGAAAATGAGTCAAACTCCACAGTCAGATAAGTCAGGATACAAAAACTATTCCCTTTTAACATCAAGAAAACTCAGATCCTAGTTTTATCACTGACCGTATGACCATGAATATCATTTAATCCCCCAGCTTCAGTTCATTCAACTATAAAAGAAAAGTGATTCTCAAACTTAAGTTGTCTCAGGATATCCTTGCGGTATTTGTTACAAATGCAGATTTCCTAGTCAATCCTAAATAGCTTGATCAAGTAGATATGGGGTGGGGGGTCAAATCTGCCTTTGAATATTCTTTTTTTTTTAAGATTTTATTTATTTATTTGATAGACCGAGATTATAAGTAGTCAGAGAGGCAGGCAGGGAGAGAGAGGAGGAAGCAGGCTCCCCGCTGAGCAGAGAGCCCGATGCGGGGCTCGATCCCAGGACCCTGGGATTATGACCTGAGCCGAAGGCAGAGGCTTTAACCCACTGAGCCATCCAGGCGCTCCTGAATATTCTGATTCAAGTGAATGTAGACCATACTTCAGCAGAAGAGCTGACCTCACCTTGAAATAGTCATTAACCAAATGCTGCCTGCTTTGATCTGTTACAACTTTGAAACTCAACAGTCCTCTCCATCATGCTCTCCAGATAGCACTTGGACCACCTGGAAACTTAAAACATTTGAGGATAATTGATTTAGTGGTGCCTGGATGGCTCAGTTAAGCATCTGACTCTTAATTCTGGCTCAGGTCATGATCTCAGGGTCCTGAGATTGAGTCCTGTGTTGGGCTCCATGCCCAGCTTGGGATTCACTCTCTCCATCTGCCCCTCCACACAACTCTTGCTGCTCTCTCTCTCTCTCTCTCTCTCTAAAAAAGAGAAGAAGAATTGATGTAGTATGTCAACTACACTCAAATTAAAAAAAAAAAAAAATTAGGGGCGCCTGGGTGGCTCAGTGGGTTAAAGCCTCTACCTTTGGCTCGGGTCATGATCCCAGGGTCCTGGGATCAATCCCCACATTGGGCTCTCGGCTCAGCAGGGAGCCTGCTTCCTCCCCTCTCTCTGCCTGCTTCTCTGCCTACTTGTGATCTCCGTCTGTCAAATAAATATATAAATAATCTTAAAAAAAGAAATTTAAAAAAGAGAGACACCAGAGAGCCTACTTTCCCTTTCTACCACATAAGGACACAGCAAGAGAGTAACCATCTACAAACCAGTAACCGACCATGCTGGCAGCTGCCTCAGCTTTCAGTCTCCAGATGTGTGAGAAAATTAATTTCTGGTTTTTTTTTTAAGAGTTTATTTAGTTGAGAGAGGGAGAGAGTGTGTGAGAGAACACAAGCGTGGGTTGAGGGGCAGAGGTAGGAGCAGACTCCCTGCTGAGCAGAGAGCTCATTACAGGACTCAGTTCCAGGATTCTGGGATCATGACCTGAGCTAAAGGCAGACGCTTAACAGACTGAGCCACCCAAGTGCTCCAAATTTCTATTGTTTAAGCCAAAAAGAAAAATCTATTCAACTGTAAACCGATTGGAATCAGAGAGCCCAGTTCACCACCCATTTCCAGCATTTATTATGGTGCTTAATAGTACATACTTAATATTTGCTTAATGAGTGAATAATATCCATTATATTTTACTTTAGAACATTTCTAAGATGTAAAAATTTAAAGGAAACAATCTGTAATAAATACTAATATATGTATGTCATCTCTGTAAGCAGAGAGTTCCTATACCATAACAATGGCTTTATTTAATATACTTTCTTGATGTTACCACCTAGTCTAGATTCTATTGCATGACATCAGAATTACTGCCACAGTGAGTCTTCTTCCCTGGAGTCACTCCTTTAGAGCACAGTCTGCATAGTTTTTTCGTATTACAGCCTTTTAAAATATGATCTCATCAACACATTTGTAATGATCAAAATCCTTAAATTGCTCTCTGGTTTCTTCTATATTAGGTGTAAGCTTCTTTACGGACTTCCTATGCATTTAATTACAAACAATTTTTTTGTCTTTATAATTCCCTAGTGTCCAAAACATATCTTGCATTTCAACCAGAATCGTCTGATCACTATTCTGGGAACACACACACACAAAGCCCTTCCTTTGATTTGGCCTTTCCCCTTTGCACTTTCACTTTGCCACATTCATTTTGTTCTTCAAAGTTTGGCTCAGATTTCATCTTTTTGAAGACAATTTGACTGATTCTGATATTAAACTATATTTTGTTTCATGTTATTCTTTTCTCCTGACCTAACTGCAACCTTCCACAAGACAGAATCTGTATGTACTCCAGAGTGAAATTTTTCAATATGCTGGTCCTGGGTCTCATTCAACGTTTGTTAATGATTTAGAATAAAACAACTGAATGGAGTAGAGAAGAAAGCAAAGACAAAATCAAAATGTTTCACTATATAAACCTAAGGTTTTTTTTCATGAAACTTTTCTTTTTGTTGAATTGTGTGTGTGAATGCCTGTTCACAGTACAAATGCATTTTTAAACAGTGGATCTTAGTTCAAAAAGTTTGAAAGCTACTATTTTATAGAACCAAACACAGCATTGATCACTTTGTAAAAATACAGTAAGCACCTGCCATTTGATTGGTTGATCTGACTCTGAATTAATATATACAATCAATGGTAGGAAAGTAGGTCTGGTGGGGTACAAAATAATAATATTGGTGCTAAAGCAGTATATGAAAATATGATTTATTTAATCACTTAACAATGGCAAAGGAGGATTTAGTTTACAAATATAATATGACTTACTTGGTATTACTTAAACTTCCCATTATTCTGGTTTTTAAATTTAATCTCCTTTCTAATGAAAAATCAACTTCGGGTTGTGTATTTGACAAGCACCGGAAGACAAATGGGCTTGTGTTATTTTTTTTTAAGCACTGGGTAAGAAACGGATTTAAAAGTTGACCTAATATGTTTTAGTTTAATGAGTTTCAGACTTTAGAGCTTTATTTCACTTCACCATAAACACCTGAATTCTCAATCTAATACTTCTCTCCATGGGATTGTCTATAATCTAGGAAGAAGAATAAAGGCTTTGAGCTTTCCAAATTGGTTTAGAAAGTGCCAGAACTTAGTTTCAGAACTAAGTCAGTAGTGCAGGCTGCATTACATGGAATCAGTTTGTAATGAGATCTATATCAAGGACATATTCCATTGGCTTATGATTCAGCACAGACCTTTGAAGGAAGCAGAAAAGATGGCAAGAGGATAAAGGCAGGTCTTCATTAACTAATATTTGATGGTATATGGCACACTATGGAGCAGTAGCAGAGTCAATGGCAAAGTTCTCTGAAACACAACAAGTGAATGAACTATGACGGCAAAATCCTGTCACATTTTTCTGTCCAGAGTCTTTTTCAGCAGTTTTTAAGTGATATTATTTACTGACCATCTTTCTGCCTAATGTCAAAGGTTTGTTTTGTTTCTATTTGTGTGTGTGTGTGTGTGTGTGTGTGTTTTAAGAGAGAAAAAAGAGGGCTTTTGGTTGGTTTTCGGTTTTCTTTTCTTTTGCTTTGCAAACTGAAAAAAGAAGTCAAGGCAACACTGAGCTAACACAAAACTTGCATATACAGCAGACGTGCATTTTTTGAGAGCAATAAGAACATGTAAAATAATGATGCTATTAAAGTCTAGCAAGTCAGGGCAGAGAGGAGGTGAGAGCGAGCAGGAGTGGAGGGGGCATCCCCAACCAGCATGAGGGCCATAGATAACCAGGCATGACCAAACACGGGGAGGAAAAAACGTACATGAATCACAGATCATACTTCACTTGGGAATTTGAGAGTCATAAAGCCTTTGCATTTTAAAGTTGGAAAGGACTTAGTTCAACACTCTCATTTCACAGAAGAGGAAATTGAATCATGTTCTGCTAAGGTATACAGTATGTATTCCGTGTTTGTAAAAATTGCAAGCAGCTTTTCAGAACCAGCCCTACACACTAGATAAAATATATATTTGTCTTCCTCCCCCACATCCCTTTCCACTGTTTCCCTGCAAACTCTCTTTATCCTTCTTTCCCTCTTACTTTCTATTGCTATTTCTTTTTATTTTATTTATTAATACCCTAAGTGTCTTCAGATTTTCATGTGGAGCGCGAGGCATGGGAAATAGGTGATTCTCATCTCTAGGAAGTTCATGATCTGATGGGTGAGAAAGATGATACAGAAGACAGTAAAACTGCAGTAATGTAAGTTAAATCAAGGGGGATTAATGTGTGATTCTGTAATTTTCCATTAAAATGGCAGCTCAGCTATTCTCTAGATATATGGAGAATGTGATGATTAAGCTGAATTTTAAGGCATTAATAAGAGTTAGATTTTTGTTTATATTAGCATTATATAATAGGAGAGGGGGAGGAGGAGAGACTGTTATGTAGCTAGTGGTTTAGCTATAATACTCTGGGTAAAGTCCATCTTATTTTTTTTTTTAAAGGATTATTTATTTATTTATTTATTTATTTGACAGACAGAGATCACAAGTAGGCAGAGAGGCAGGCAGAGAGAGAGAGAGGAGGAAGCAGGCTCCCGGCTGAGCAGAGAGCCCGATGTGGGGCTCGATCCCAGGACCCTGGGATCATGACCTGAGCCGAAGGCAGAGGCTTTAACCTACTGAGCCACCCAGGTGCCCCGAAGTCCATCTTATTAAAGAGACTTGTTTTTCTATCTATATTTACTCCCTAGGTGATCGCGTCTTGCCTCATAATTTTAAATACCACCTATTTTTTCACAATGGGTTTGCACACACAGGTGTTATGCAAACCACCACTAAACCTAAACCAAAAGGGGAAAGGAAAAGGCTCATAGCAACATTGTTATCACTGAACACATAGATTTGGGCAAATCTACCACTACGGGTCATCTGATCTACCGAAGTGGTGGGATCAACAAAAGAACTAATAGAAAAATTTGAGAAGGAGGTTGCTGAGATGGGAAGGGGCTCCTTCAAGTGTGACTGGGTCTTGGGTAAACTGAAAGCTGAACCTGAATGAGGTATCACTGTTGATATTTCCCTGAGGAAATTCGAGACCAAGGAATGTTATATGACCATCATTGATCCTCCAGGACACAGAGACTTTATCAAATACATGATTATAGGCACATCTCAGGCTGACCATGTCCTGATTATTGCTGCCGGTGTTGATGAATTTGAAGCAGGTAGCTCCAAGAATGGGCAGACCTTTGAGCATGCCCTTCTGGCTTACACACTGGGTGTGAAAACAACTAATTGCCAGTGTCAACAAAATGGATTTCACTGAGTCACCCCATAGCCAGAAGAGACACAAAGAAATTGTTAAGGAAGTCAACACCTACATTAAGAAAATTGGCTAAACCCTGACACAGTAGCATTTGTGCCAATTTTTGGTTGGAATGGTGACAACATGCTAGAGCCAAGTGTTAACATGTCTTGGTTCAAGGGATGGAAAGTCACCCATACGGATAGCAATGCCAGTGGAACGATATGCTTCAAGCTCTGGATTGCATTCTGCCACCAGCTTGTCCAACTGACAAGCCCTTGCATCTGCCTCTCCGGGACATCTACAAAATCGGTGGTATTGGTACTGTCCCTGTGGCCCAAGTGGAGATCGGTATTCTTAAACCTGGCATGGTGGTCTCCTTTGCTTCAGTCAGTGTCACAACTGAAGTAAAATCTGTTGAAATGCACCATGAAGTTTTGAGTGAGACACTTGCTGGGGACAATGTAGACTTCCTTGTCAAGAACATATGTGTCAGAGATGTTCGTCCTGGCAATATGGCTGGTGACAGCAAAAATGACCCACCAATGGAAGCAGCTGGCTTCAAAACTCACATGATTTTCCTGAACTATCTTGGCCAAATCAGTGCTGGGTATGCACCTGTGCTGGATTGTCACCTGGCTCACATTGCTTGCAAGTTTGCTGAGGTGAAGAAGACTGATGGTTGTTTTGGAAAAAAGCTGGAAGACGGCCCCAAGTTCTTAAAATCTGATGATGCTGCTACTGTTGATATGGTGTGTTGAGAACTTCTCTACCTATCCTCCTCTGGGCTGTTTTTCTGTTTGTGATATGAGACAGACAGTTGCTGTGGGTGTCATGAAAGCAGTGGACAAGAAGAGAGCTGGAGGTGGCAAGGTCACCAAGTCTGCTCAGAAAGCTCAGAAAGCTAAATGAATATTATTCCTAATACCTGCCACCCCAGTGTTAATCAGTGGTGGAAGAATGGTCTCAGAACTGTTTGTATCAATTGGCCATTTAAGTTTAATAGTAAAAGACTGGTTAAAGGTAACAATGCATCATAAAACCTTCAGAAGAAAAAGAGAATGTTTTGTGGACCATTTGTTTTGTGTGAGTGGCAGTTTTAAGTTATTAGCTTTTAAAATGAGTACTTTTTAATGGAAATGACCAAAAAACTCACAGAATTTTGAGACCCATTAAAATAAAACTTTATTGAGAAAAAAATAATAAATGAACAAATAAATGCCATCTACTTACTGATGACATCCCAATCTATATTTTAGCCTATACTTCAGACTTGTGTATATCCAACTACTTACTCAAGATCTCTATTCAGAAGTCCGACAGAATTTTTAATATAAATTATCTAAAAATAAAATCTGTGATTCCCCTCCAAACACTTAATTACTGCAAATTCCCCCACCTAATTGCTGACATAAAAATCTTGAGGTCAGCATACCTTCCTTTTTCCTTCAACGCAGGTATTCTAAGTATATCTTCTCAAAGAATCTCACTTGATTTTTATTATCACTGATGCTACTACTATAGTCCAAGACCTGTGGATATTTTATGGTTTCTTAATAGGTTTCTCTCTGTCAACTTTCCTTCTTTCCAATCTTTTCTCATTATAGCAGCCAGATGGATCCCATTTAAAAATGGGTTTCCATGTCATTCCTTTGTTTTGAAAGCTTCTCATATCACCTAAAGTAAAAGCCACAGTTCTTACTGCAACCCCATGGCCCTCTGTGATCTGGCCATTTGTTATTTCTGAACTCTAATCACCAACTTCTCACCTCTGTCTCACTCACCTCCAGTCATATGGCCCTCTAGTCAAGGGCAAAGATCCTGTGGCATGAGTGTGCCTGCTGTATCTGAGACAAAGTGACGGCCATATGACTAGAGGTGACTTTGCCTCAGACATAGCAGGCACACTCATGTCACGGAATCTTTGCACTTGCTAATCTCTTTACTAGGAATCTTCTGCTCCATATATCCACAAAGCTCCCTCTCTTGCTTCCTTCAAGCCACAACTCAAATGTCACATTCTCCTGAGATTTCACTATCTATCTTACCTAAAACATATTATACATTTGTATCTTAGTTTTGCTTTTCAGGTTTTGTCTTTGTTTTTGGTTTTGATTTTGTTGTTGTTGTTGTTGTTGTTGTTGTTGATGTGTTATTACCATGCACTAGAGTGTAAGATCTACAGGGACAGTGTCCTTACCATTAACAATTGGTTCTAACAAGTTGGTATAAACCAGCTCCAACATGCCCCTCTTCGTGGATATTTGTACTATGAATGGAAAAAAACTTATCCTGTCCAAAGGCACTTTCTCATCATTGAAAATTCCATTATTAGAAGTGCCTTAAGATAAAAATAAGCTTTCCATCTCTCTCTCTAAATGCCGACCTCTTGGGAAAAGAAACACATCATGTTAAATGAATTATTAATACATTAGCATAAGATTATTAATTGCATATTTTGCTTCCCTGTTAACTTTCTTTTAGAATCACTAAAAAGTGGGGTTTTGCAGGTGGGGAAAAGATAAGGATAAACCTGAAAAATGTAACAATACCTGGGTGAAAGAGACTGAACTTCTACAGGAATAAGGAACGGATATAGTAATGAATAAAGAAAGAGTATGGTTGACAGGCTGTGTATGGCCATTTGACCTTTTGAGTCTACAACAACCAGAACAATAGGACAGCCAGGGAATGAAGTGATAGAGAAGAACTTGCTTAGTTCTCAGGGTAAAAATCCCAATTTAAGTACAGGCATTCAACTCATGAAGTTTAAGCTGAATATCTATAAACTGTAGTCAGATTTACCTTATAGATTTTTGTACCAAAAATATATTAAAAATCCAAATTAAATAACATTTTAAACATCTAGCATCATATGTGGCCAACAGTAACTAAATAGTATCAGCTTTCATGAATTTAGATATGCACTAATGATTTATATTGATAAATATATATATATATATATATATATATATATATATATATATAAATATGCATTACCACCATTGGAGATTCTATACAGTTTAAATTTTTAAACTAAAGTAAAATGGATGCTCCACAATATGGCAGTTTGGTATTACATGATTTGTAAAGGAATTCCCCTTCCATAAAATTCCTAACGTTGGCTTAAAGTAATTAAATAATGTCTTACACAAATGTAGAAATGTGTTCTCAGAAGAGGGAGGGTGTTATATTTTTCTTGGACTCTCTGAAAATAGATGCCAGAAAAAGTCAGAGTGTGATGGATACAAATAATTTCATTTCCATTTAGTAAATACATCGCCCTTAGTCTAAAATGGCATACAAAACAGATGGACAAAGTCTACTGCAGATGACAGATACCATTCAAGAAATAACGTTTAAATGGGCATGTAGATGTCTATTTCTCTTACATTCTTTTTCATTCGAGCAATTAACCATAGCAATAAAAGTGAAACTCTTATGGGGTGCATCGGTGGCTCAGTTGGTTAGGCATCTGACTCTTGGTTTCAGCTCAGGTCACTATCCGATGGGTAGTGGGATCGAGCCCCATGTCAGACTCCATGCTCAGGGGGGAGTGTGCTTAAAGATTCTCTCCCTCTGCCCCTCCCCCAACTTGTGTGTGACCTCATGCACTCTCTCTCTCTTTCTGTCTCTTTCTAAGATAAATAAATCTTTAAAAAAATTTTGTTTTTAAAGTGAAGCTGTTAAACATTTCTGGACCTCCACTCTGCTGTTTGGAAAAAAATCAGTGGGCATTGTGAATTTCACATTTTATGGCAAAGAAAAAGAAGAAATCATTAATATTTGATATAAAGAAGTCAAAAACAGCTGATACGAAGCAAAAAAGTAGAAAGACAAGTGATCAGAAAGTTTGATCCAAATGAGTAAACAATTATTAAAGGAGTCTTGGTTGAGCAAGCCAGAATCAGCATTGTAGGGGGCATTAGTTGAACTAAGGAATCAGGACTGATTAAGAACAGCTGGCAGAGGGAGGGGCTGAGAACTACGTAATCACCCTATGTGAATTCAATATAATTGACTCAGATTATCCCAGTAGCCTCAACTACTTTCTTGCTCAACAAAGCAGCTATTTCTGTTAGAAATAGAATTAACTCCTTCCGTCATTAATTTCTTTGATGTCCTACAGAATTATCTTGCAGTAGCTCACAGACATCTTTGCCAGAAAATAGCCAGCTTCATTATGAAATGCTAGAACAAGAAACATTACAACTCAAAACAATTTGGAAGCAAAAGCAGACGTTTCATCTCTCCTCTTTACCCCCAAGAAAATGCCAGAAATTTTCCCCAAGATAAATGCCAGAAATATGAGACCTCATCTTTCATATTTGTAGTACATCTTGTTTCTAAGAACTGTAAATCATTTTTTCAGTGAAAATTTCACATTCTTATCCTACCTCCAGAGGGAATAGGTAACCTTTTTGTTTGTTTGTTTTTGGTACTTAAGGCATCACTGAGACCTAGAAAAACCTGAATTTAACTTGTAAGGATTTTGTAGTTTAGTACCTCGGCAGAGGATACATACATATACATTTACTTTCAAAAAGAGAAATGAACAGTGTGAATACCCACAGGGCATTTCTAAAGGACCTATGCCAGTAAGAACATGTTAGCAAAAACAGTAAATAATAATTAGAAATTAAGGAATACTTGAAAAAAATTTTAAACAAATCTATATTAACAAATATAGCAGAAAAGAGAGCCCACACCAAACAACTATCTTCAGCATGGAAAAATGTATTCACAGTTGAATAATAACGCCAGTTATAACAAATTGTAATATAAAAATTTTAAAAGTGCTTTAGAAATAAAAGAAAATGATGACAGATTTATTTCCATTTAACATATTTATTTCAGATTTAGACTCACCTTTTACATAAAGGATTTTGTACTTGCTTTAATCATTAGAAATATTCCAGAACAAGATAATAATAAAAAATGCTGTGTGACTTGAGCAAAAACCAGATATAACTAGGTCCCCATAATGAACTAATTACTGTAGTTGAACTGTTTCGGCTGTTATAGTTCCTTAAGAAATTCATGTTCATGTCATAGGATTTATAATTTTCAACTTAGCACAAGTTTTCACATCTACTCCAATTCTGTTGACTGGCTTTAGCAGCTTGTAGAGTATTTGTGGACATGGCTCTTAAACAATTTTCTTTCTTTCTTTTTTTTAAAGATTTTATTTATTTATTAGACACAGAGAAAGAGATCACAAGTAGGCAGAGAGGTAGAGAGAAAGAGGGGGAGGCAGGCTCCCCACTAAGCAGAGAGCCCAATAAGGAGCTCGATTCCAGGACCCTGAAATCATGACCTGAGGTGAAGGCAGAGGCTTAACCCACTGAACCACCCAGGTGCCCCCACTCTTAACCATTTTCTTGGCACATGCAGAAACAAGCCTTGTTGGGTCATAGGTAAATAGTATTTCCCTGGTGACAAACTAAGGGTATTTTAGGGAAATGCTTCTCAAACTTGACTGAGAATACAAATGGCCTGGAGCTTTATTAAAATGTAAATTACGATAAAGGAGCCTAAGGGGAGAGCTGAGATGCTGGGTGACTCTACTATGTCCAGGTACATAATATTGTTGCTACTGCTCCATTGCTCACTCGGTAGAGCAAGGCTTTGGAACTTGGTTGCTCTTGACCTTTTCTTATCATTAAAAATGTTTAGTTAAATACATGAAATTGCACATTGTGAAACCTAGGTCAGAAGAAGAACTGATACAGTACAGAGAGGAGAGAGCTGTGACCAAAAAACTTCACTTTTCTCAATTCTACTTTATAGATACTTTATTGCTATTCTTCCTTGAAGCTAGAGAACACCTTAACAAGAAGGAACCCATCACAGAAAGTGACATTAATGAAGTTAAGCATGAAGCGTCCACATTACAGACTATTAGCTTAGTCTTTTCATGTCAGTCTCTGTCACCTTCTCAAAGTATCTGTGGCAAACGAGATTTGGTTCTAAACTTCAACTATCATTGCATAATATAATGCCAACGTAGGCATTTTAGCATCAAATTTCAGGTTTATATTTACAAAACATTTTTAAAATTAAATCGTCTCATTTTGGAGTTCAAGTTGGCACATGCATTCCTCAGGCCCACTACATGTATTCTACCTTGGGACTCTGTAAAGTCACGTTCCATTGCATTAATTTATACAGTTGTAAAAAACTCATAATATGTACAAACTGTTCTGGTAATCAATTTTGTATATTTTGCATCCTTTCCATGGTTACATATAAAATATTGGTGACTAAATGCTTCCTGCAATAATATTTCCCTGCAGTGGTATTTGCTAATGGATCAGATAATGTATTATCCCCACTTACAGGATCAACAATACCATTAAAATGGTTGCAGATACTAAAGAAAGCCAGGAAGTGTTACATATATATATACTCAGAAAAATATGGATTATGGAGTAGCACAGAAAGCAAATTACATGAACTCACATACTGATTGTAATTGCTAGCCCTTCCAACAATTCAACCATCATCTTCATATTTAGGAAAGTACAAAAATGGCAACAGCAAACTTCCATGCAAATAAATCCTTTCTCTACTGTCCTCGATTTGTCTTTTACTTTGAGTTTGAAGCCCTAAGCAAAGCAGCATCCTTAGATGTGCTAAGATTTTTTTTAACATGGAATAGAAGAGGAAGACACAATGCCAACTGTGATACAGACTATGATCACCTTAAATTAAATGACCCTGAAAACGAAAGGCACTGTCTAGAGAGGTCAAAGTAATTGTTTATAAAGACTTCATTTACCTATCACCAGGAAAAAGATGACCTCTTCAATGGCTGGCTAGGATTGAACACATCTCTGCCCTCAGATAACAGACCTGAGGAACTCATGGTGAACGTTCCAGCTGGAAAGATAGTGGAGGTTTGTGGAAGAATGTAATATATATAACAAAAACTTGCAAAAGCTGTTTTATCAGGCAGAAATGATGGAGGTAAGTTATTGATAATGGTAAATAGCACAACAGAAAATAGTATAGTATGAATCAAGGAATTAAATCAAAAATGAAAAAAGAAACAGGTCAAAAAATGCTTCCTAAGGTTAGCAAAAAAAAAGAAAGTTTTGTTTTTAAAGTGACAGCATCAGAATTTTATATACACAAATAATCTACAGCCATTATGTAACTATATATTTACGTGCATTTTATTTTAAATGTAGGAATGATACAAACCATGTACATGCCATTTAGAGTTTAGTACCACTAAAAAAGCGCAATTCAAATAATAGAAGCATCAATATTATAATACTAGAGAATTAACCGAACTTTATACTATACTCCTGAAAACAGACTTATTTTCACTACAGGCTATGATCTGTTTAGAATTTTAACAGTTTCTATATCCCTGTTGTAAAAACTGGTCAAGATGTGCCAGAAAAGCAGATACTCTAGTGGTAGAAAAAGCAACCAAAACTTAATATTTAGTGTTAGCCCATCTAACTTAAACTTTTTTCAGTGAGATTAAAAAAATTAGCCTTATACCCAGCAAGGAGCTATACAAAGCCTAGTATTTATTTAAAATAGAAGTTCATTTTAATGTTGAATTAACAATATTTTATGCTGAGTTGAGTTGAATGTAGAGAATCTCTTTGTGCTGCATGTTCCTTAATTTTAATTGCCCAATTAGCCGGGGCTGCCTTGTTCATGCTGAACAGGAGCAACCCAGATCACTCTAGCAAGCAGCACAAAGGTTAGATCTGGCAGTTTACTCATGTGTAACTAGAAAGCAAATTACCCCACATTCTTCAAAAGCAATATCATAGGAGAACCAATATCTAAAAATGTAAAAGTAATGAATATAAAATGTTGATGTTAAGACTGCATTATAATTTTACTCATTATTTTGCATTATTTTCTCAAAGATAATTATAAAATAATATATTTCATCACTGTAACCCATCTTAATTAAACAGAAGAAGCCATTTGTTTAAAGAAAGGTTTGTGAAAATTACTACCCCCTTGGAAAATAGGGCCAACCAAAAAGTATTTGACTATTTCTGGCAACATAAAGAAGAAGATATCTTAAAGATGGATATAACTGCTTTGGGCAAGATTAATAGATAACAACTCAATTTATAAGATAGTGACTGTTTAATTTTTCTGTTTCTATTATTTTTCATGAAATCTGTTAGTAGTGAAAATAAAAATAATTCATTGAAATGTGACTTTGTAGCAATTTTAAGTATTCATAAAGACATTTTCCTGGTAATTAAAAAAATACTTAGCAAATAATTATTATTTAAGAAGTAATGGCAAATGGTTAAATGATAGTATCAGGGGGCACCTGGGTGGCTCAGTGGGTTAAGCCTCTGTCTTTGGCTCAGGTCACGATCTCAGGGTCTGGGATGGGGCCCTGCATGAGGCTCTTTGCTCAGCAGGGAGCCTGCTTCCCCCTCTCTCTCTGCCTGCTTATCTGCCTATTTGTGATCTCTCTCTCTGTCAAATAAATCAAATATTTAAAAAAATATATGAAAGTAACATAGAGTAGATTTGTGTCATGATTAGAAATAAATTATAAAGTATTGAATTATAATATATTATTTAATAAATCAATATCAAGGCTCTGCAAAAAATACATACTCCACAATGCATACAATAAAAATTATTAAAAATTAAAAATATCAGGAGCATGTTAGCAAAAATCAGAGAAAAAAAAAACTAATTTAAAAAATGCCTTAAGAGAGCCCAGGTGTTGGAATTGCCAGATAGTATTTGTTATAGGTTTATTTAATGACTCAAAAGAAAATGTGATCTTAATATTTTAACACACAGGGAGTCTCAAAAAAAAAAGAAGAATAAAAATAATTAAAGGAGAAAACAGAAATTTTATAATTTAAGAATATAGAACCTGAAATGATATACTCACTACATGGGTGCAGCAGCAGATTGAAGATGATAGAAAAAAGGGTTAGTGATCTCAAAGAGAATTCCATAGGAATTATCCACTCTGAAGAATGGACAGAAAACAATTAAAATCAAGAGAACAGAAGGGCTCCTGGCTGGCTCAGTTGGTAAATCATGTGGCTCTTGATCTTGGGGCCATGAGTTCAAGCCCCACTTGGGACATAGAGTTTATAAAAATAAAATAATAATAATTACAAAAGAAAAGATTAGTAACTCAAGGACAAGGAGTCTAACATATATGTATTTTGGAAAGTACCAAAAGAGGAAAAAGAGATAACGTGTCAAAAAATATCTGTGAAGTCATGATTAGAAATTTTCTAAAAGTTTTGAGAGAAACAACAACTTACACAGATCCGGAAAACTTAATAATACTAAAGCAGATAAATACAAAGCAAAGTATATTAAGTAACATCATAGTTAAAATATTGAAAATAAAAAATAAAGACATTAAATATATCCAGGGAAAATGAGATAAAATATACAGAGGAACAATAATATTAATTAAGACCAAGTTTTTGTCAGAAACAATAAATGTCAGACAATATCATTTAATTTCTGAAAAACAAAAGTCCATTCAGAAATCTATATACTATATGGAAAGTATACATCAAAAACAAAGGAAAATGAATATTTTCAGATAAACAAAAGAGAAAATTCATTGCCAGAAAACTGGACTACAAGATACTACAGATAGTCCTCAGTCTAAGGGAAATGACACCAAATGGAAATTCTGATAAAAGGAAACATGGATAAATATTAAAGATTAGTTTTTTCCTTTTATAACTTTCTTAGATGACGAAGTTTTAAAGCAAAAATATCATTGTGAAGTGGTTATCTTGTGTCTAAGAAGGTTTTGACATTTGTGGTGTGATATGTAAAGACTCAAAATGGAAATTGGTATAATTCTAAATCTGTTTAGACTCTGATTGACTCATGTTGCCTGTTTTAATTCCTGGAGCAATCCCTAAAAAGTATTAAAACGCAACATTGGTAAAACTCTGTAGCCAGGTTCTTATTGGGCAGCACTATTTATTATCACCATGTGTTTCTATATTAATCCAGTCTTCAAGGTTATACAATGTGTGTGTATTCTATTTATTTAATGATAGATAATTGACTGGTAGACAACTGAGGGTGATAGAGAGATGACACGTAGACCGATACGAACACACAGTAGAGGTGGAGTGGTCAAGGCTTGAGCTGTAGAATAAGATAGCCCAAGTTCAAAGCCATCACTGCCATTTATTCTTTATGTGACCTTGGACAAGTTACCTAAACTCTCCTTTTCTGAGTTTCCTTATCTATAAAATGAAACCAACAATAATACCTCTCTTACAGCTTTTTGAAAAATTATATCAATTAATCCATATAAATTTCTTATAACAATGTGTGGCACATGAAAACATTCAGTAAACATCAAGGTTTTTTTTTTTCAAGCCACATTAAAGAATATCCTTATTTGGCATTAAATTCATGGTTTGCTCATTTGGTTTTGATTTTTTTAGAAATATCATAACATGAACATTTTTAAACATTATAAATTTCTGAGTCCACAAACCTCAGAGTAGCTGAAGATTTCCCACATGACTACAGAGGCAGCAGAGAGCCTGAGCCTTCCAGGTCTGCCTCAACTCTAGCAGTTTTCATGCACTGTGCAAAGGGACCCAGGCATGGTCCTGTCATGATGGTTAGTAGTTATAGATTGGTTATAGATAGGTATAGAAACACTCTCACTGGGGGCACCTGGGTGGCTTATTCAGCTAAGTGACTGCTTTGGGCTCAGGTTATGATCCCAGGGTCCTGGGATGGAGTCCCACATCCATCTTCCTGCTCAACGGATAGTCTGCTTCTCCCTCTTCCTCCTCCACTCCCCATGCTTATGCTCTCTCTCTTTCTCAAATAAATAAATAAAGTCTTAAAAAAAAAAAAGAAACTCTCTCATTAAAGAAACATTCCTTGCATAAACAGAAAACTTTGGGAAAATATTCAGATGTTTTAAGAAACTATGCCATTTATCATTTTTGACAAAATGTATATTAAAGAAAATAGAGTCCCACATAAAAACCTTGGCCCCATAAGGCTACAGTGAAAATGACTCCATTGGATTTTGCAATATTCGTAAGTTCTACATACACCTCTGAAGACTAAAACTGAAGGCAAAAAAAAAAAAAAAAGGGGGAAAGGAAAATGTGGACATGTGATATAAAGAACCAAGAAAATTACATACTTTTTCTAAAGTTGAATTTAATAATGACACATCACAAGCATTAAATCACAGTAGATATTTGGTATAAATCTGTTTAATGACTGATGAAGTGAATACTATTTTTACTTCTTCAGTTTGAAAGTTAAAGTAGAAATGAGGAAGAGCTAAAATTAATTAAGCTTTTTACATTCAAATGTACTGCAGCAGGACAGAAAGACAGGAGGGCATTTCTTGCACTACCAGAACCAAGTCCAAAAAGAAGTATCAGGGAAAGAAAAGCTCATGCAAAATCTATGAATATATAAAAGATTTGGAAGCTTGAAGTGTAAAAGAAAATATGATAAGAAAAGGAAAGGTGGCAAATGAAAAGAAGATTGCAGAAGACGTTAAGACAAATAATAAGACATTTTTCAAGCATGGAAAGAACAAAAGGTCAGTGACAGAGAGAGTGGAGTTTCTTATAGATGGCCAGAGCAATTTACTGACTGAAAAGACAGGCATTGCTAAAACAAAAATAAAATGAGTTCATTGCCTTTCTATTCTCACAAAGGGCTTAGGGAACAGAATCAGAAATAGACATAAATCTCAGGAGAATAAGAAAAAAAAATACCAAAGGAGTATTACGCCATGCTGAAACAAGTGCCTAAAAATAAGAGCAGTTATTTTTTTTAAAACAAGAAGTAAAAACTGCTTATATCCTTAATCTGTATCAACCACAAGGAAGAGCAAGTCATCAGGTGATGGGGTTTTTCCCTAAGATTATTAACCCTGTTTACAGCAAAAGAGGGCACAAGGACCAGAGTCTGCCTAAAATAAATATAAATAAATAAATAGCCTAGACTAAATAGAAAATTCTACTTAATACATATGTGTGTGTGTATCTCATAAAACTTTCACTTTTACTAAAAGAAATTATGTTAAAATAAATGTATCTTGTTAGAGTAGGACCCTAGTTCCCATTGCTCAGCCTTCTAGATAACTAAACTGACAATTTAAATGTACAACTAGTTTTTGATGTTAAATACTGAGAAGTGGCTTTATGGCACATCTAGGTGGCATGAGAGAGCGGAAGAGGATTTCACAATGCTATTTTGGAAACAAGTAGCCTAAAACAAGTAAACAATGTGAGGGGAAGTCAGCCTTGAAAGAGGTCTAGGGGGCACGTGGGTGGCTCAGTGGTTAAAGCCTCTGCCTTCGGTTCAGATCATGATCCCAGGGTCCTGGGATCGAGCCCCGCATCGGTCTCTCTGCTCAGCAGGGAGCCTGCTTCCCCCTCCCTCTCTCTGCCTGCCTCTCTGCCTACTCATGATCTCTGTCTGAAAAAAAAAAGAAAGAAAGAGGTCTAGGAAGACTATAACCAAAAGATGTAGAAGAACAGACTGTCCCAGATAGAGAAGAAAGACAAACTTTTGAAAAAAAGAAAATGTATGTATGACAGGGTATCAGATACTTTAGACACTGTTGAATGCTATCTGATTTGTGCTTTGCATATGATGAATATAGCCATGAAGAAGAGCACCAGGATATTTTCCTCCCAGAGTCTATGTATCTGTGGTGCTTTGGTCAAGCATTATTCCGCATGTTTCTATAAAAGGTTTTAGATAAAATTAATATTTAAATCAGTGGACTCAAGTGAAGAGATGACCCTCCATCATGTGGGTGAATTTATATAATCAGTTGAAGGCCTTTATGGAACAAAGACTGACTTCTGAACAAGAAGGAATTCTGCCAGCAGATTGCCTTTGGACTTGACTGCTACCCTTTTGTGAGTCTCTAGTCTGCCAACCTACCCCATCTGATTTTGGACTTGCCAAGTCTCCACAATCATATGAGCTAATTTCCTTAGAATGAATCTCTAGATGATAGACAGACCAGACAGATAGATATCCTGTTGGTTCTGATACTCTGGAGTACCTTCACTATGGCAGATGACAAGGTTAGGTAAACACTGTATGTTAACATAAAATTTAAGTCCCTTTACATAAACCTGGCTTTATGAACAGTTATGGACCAAATGTGAGCTATGGTGCTGGAGCCTGTCCAGGTAAGATGACCCATTAAATTATTTACCCTGGATCTCATTCTAGTTACTGCTTGGCCTGGGAATGAGATTCCCTCCAAAATCTTTCTTTCTTTTTTTTTTTTTTTTTAAGATTTTATTTATTTATTTGACAGACAGAGATCACAAGTGGGCAGAGAGGCAGGCAGAGAGAGAGGAGGAGGCAGGCTCCCTGGTGAGCAGAGCGCCCGATGCGGGGCTCAATCCCAGGACCCTGGGATCATGACCTGAGCCAAAGGCAGTGGCTTTAAACCACTGAGCCACCCAGGGGCCCCTCCAAAATCTCTCTTGAAGCACTAATGAAGATTCTAAGACAAAGTGTATCCAAGAGAGTCCATTTCAAAAAGTGATGAGAATTCATTAGCCATCAGAGAGATTCAAATCAAAACCACATTGAAATACCACCTTACACCAGTTAGAGTGGCCAAAATTAACAAGATAGTAAACAACAAATGTTGGAGAGGATGTGGAGAAAGAGGAACCCTCTTACACTGTTGGTGGGAATGCAAGTTGGTGCAGCCACTTTGGAAAACAGTGTGGAGATTCCTTAAGAAATTATAAATAGAGCTACCTTATGACCTGCAATTGCACTACTGGGTATTTACCCCAAAGATACAGATGTAGTGAAAAGAAGAGCCACCTGTACCCCAATGTTCATAGCTGCAATGGTCACCGTCACGAAACTGTGGAAAGAACCAAGATGCCCTTCAAAAGACAAATGGATAAAGAAGATACGGTTCATATATACAAGGGAGTATTATGCCTCCATCAGAAAGGATGAATACCCAACATGTATCAACATGGACGGGACTGGAGGAGATTATGCTGAGTGAAAAAAGTCAACCAGAAAGAGTCAATTATCATATGGTTTCACTTACTTGTGGAGAATAAGGAATAACACGGAGGACATTGGGAGATGGAACGGAGAAGTGAGTTGGGGAAAATTGGAGGAAGAGACAAACCATGAGAATGTGGGCTCTGAGAAACAAACTGAGGGTTTTGGGGAGGTGATGGGCGTGGGGTGAGCCTGATGTTGTGTATTATGGAGGGCACGTATTGCCTGGAGCACAGGGTGTGGTGCATAAACAATGAATCTTGGAACACTGAAAATAAAATAAAATTAAATTAAATTAAAATTAATTTAAAAAATTAAATTTTTTTAAAAAAGTGATGAGAATTCAAAGGGAGAAACCAAAGGGATCATGCAAAAAGACAGAATCAGAGTCCATAAGATGAGGAAGTAGGAAGAATTAGCATTTTGTGCTTCAGACAATAAGCTCCAAACCAAAGCATTCATGGAGCTCAATAGTCTATTTAGTCTTCAATTAATCCATATTAACTTTTTCCTGTAAAGTTTGGAAAGATATGTAGAGTAGAGCATTGGGATCCATCTAGAACAATGATTCTGAAACAGGAGGTTGTATCATATTTGCTCTGGGAGATTTAACTTAGTAGAGACTATAAATTAGCAAGTCTTAAGTGAAATCCATACTTGCATATTAAGAAAAATTTTAAAAAGATGATTTTGCTATAGGATTTTGGTGGTAGGATTTCTTTACAGTACAATTTCAGGAAAATATGCTTTATGAAGAAAAAAGATTATTTAGGGAAATAACAGATTGAAATTTAAAAAAAGAAAACAGAACGGAAAATATATAAGAAACATATTAATGTCATATTAGAACTAAAAGGTAGAAGAGAATAATTCTGAGGTCTTAACTGTTAAAAAGAGAAAGGAAGGAAAGGAAAGGAAGAAGCAATAAATCATGTCCCTCAATCACAAAGTGGTGAAAAGCTAACCATTAACCATTAAATCCACAATGGACTATTATGTAAAGGACAGAAAATTTTTGAGGTATGCCATGAAATTTGGACATTTATTTATTAGAGCACCTACCATTCCTTCACTAATAAAAGTAGGAAGAGTAAATAAACTTAAAAAAAATTGAAATTAGTGATGCCTGTACATGGTACAGTCTTTTTCTGTGTTTTTTAATAACGATAAAGAAAATAAAATCCTAATTTTAAAATAAAGTTGGCCAAAGAAATAAAAATTTTAATTAAAAATATTGCATTCCAAAATGTATAAGCTATGGTCCCGCTTGTAGTCATTAAAAAATATTTACTTAAACTACACTTTAATTTTCAAATAAAAATAAAAGTGTAAATAACTTTGTCATTTAAATCTAAGGTTAAAAAAAATAACAAAGACAGTTTAAGAACAGGAGATGAAAGAACTATAATGATAAATGTAAAGATCATAAACTATATACTTAAAATGTACCTGAAACATATCCCAGAATAATGATTTTATATTATTACAATTTATATAAAAAGGATCAAAATTATAGTTGGATAAGGAAAGCAGAAAAAGTACACAAACATGAGTGAGAAAAATATATTAAAAACTGTAAACCATTACTTGGGCAAATTTATGCTAACAAATTTTAAAATCATAATAAAATATATTACTTTATATTAAAAATGAATTTAGAAATTTATAATAGAAATACTATAAAATCAGAAACAGATTATTACTCATGAAAGACATGAAAAAGCTATAACATAAAAAGAAATCAGAATATTCTGGTTCCATAAAGTTTTATATGAGGGCTCTGTTAAACTTTCATAAATATGATAATTCTTTACTTTATGTAAATTAATTCAGAGAAAGCACAACCTATAAAGTTTCCAATAAATTTTGTAAGGCTACTATATGCAAAAACAAGGAAAAGAAAAACAGACTAATCTCATTCATCTGACAAATATTCTAAATAAACTATAAGCAAATCCAGCCAAAGACACAAACCACGATCATATAGAATTTACTTCAAGTTTAATTTTATTTCAGAAAATTACATCACTGTAATTCACCATGCTAGTGGGTCAAAGATAGAGAAACCATATGGTCAACAGAAATGCCAAAAATGCATTTGATAATCTAAAAAAAAAAAAGTGATAATTCTTATTTAAAACTACCACCAACAAATGGGTAGAAAGTAATTTTAAGTCAGGGTAACAAATCGCATGTTACTATTTGAAAAAGGAAAAAGGGAACAAAAAGGGGAGAGATGGAGAGGGAGACACTTCCACTCGGTGGGAATGCTTCTATTCTATGAAGGCCCCTGGTAGTATGAACCCTTTGCACTCTTAGAGTGCAAACACCCACTCCCATTGACTGGTGGTAAAACCCCTCCAATCATGGTCCTTCCATTTATATAAGAGAGGATGCCAGGTTTCAAATCTATTTCCCCTACAATATTTTCTATTTTCCCTGAACCTCTTTCCAGTTTCTTTTAGTTGAAGATTTTACAATAAATAAACACCTGAGTATATAAATAATTGGCTACCATAAAAGAGGAAAACAGACTGTGGGAAAATATCTGTAGCATATTTGCAAAGTGTTAATATCTTTAATTTATAATGAATAACTGTATCTCATGTTTTTAAATATACAAAGTCCCACAATAGACAATTGACAAGACAATAGCTGATATACATTTGAACACCTGCTCAAGATAAACAAGTAAAAGCAATGAAAAATAATCTTTACTAAATTAAATTGGTAATGGCTTAAAAGTCATTTAATTCTTGGGGCGCCTGGGTGGCTCAGTGGGTTGGGCCTCTGCCTTCAGCTCAGGTCGTGATCTCAGGGTCCTGGGACCAAGTCCCACACTGGGCTTTCTGCTCAGCGGAAAGCCTGCTTCCCCCTCTCTCCCTGCCTGCCTCTCTGCCTACCTGTGATCTTTGTCTGTCAAATAAATAAATAAATAATCTTTTTTTTAAAAAGTCATTTAATTCTCAAATTGTTAGGGAAACAGGTACTCTCAAGCAATCAAGATGGTGTGTAGATGGCATAACCTAGGTGGCTCTGTCAGTTAAGCATCTGCTTTTGATTTTGGCTCAGGTTATTATGTCAAAGTCATGGGATCAAGCCCCAAGTTGAGTCTTGTGTTGTGCTCGGTACTCAGTGGGGTATCTGCTTGGAATTCTCTATTTCCCTCTTCCTCTGCCCCTCCCAGCCTTCTAAAATAAATAAGTAAATCTTTAAAAAATTAAAAATTAAAAAGGGTGTGAAAGGGGAGCTTTCATAGAGAGTAAGCCAACATCATAAAAAAAGAGAGAGAGAGTGAGAGATAGTAGTACATTTTCACACACTTAACTTTTTAAAATTTGACTTAAGAAAATATTCACAAATTGTATTCATCTCAGATATATTTATATAGGAACACCTACTTGAAATTAAGTTTCAATAATGGGCAAGTGGTTGTGGAAATATAGCATAACTCAGTTAGTGTAGAGACATTTAAAATTATGATTTGGAACATTTTAATGCCTCAGTAAAAAGCTAATGCCAAAATGTCAAAAGAAAAAGGCACAATACACAAAAATATATAAAGTGTTAATATGATAGGTATTTCAAATATATGCACTTACACACATGCATGCCTACAGAGAGAGTGATATGACTGAAATGAGGACATCTATGGTAAAATTTTAACAGTAACTTATTCTTTTTATTGTAATTTCGGATGATTTTATCTTTATATTTTATGTAGTTTTTAATTGTCTAAAATAAAGCTTGTAATTTTCATTATAATCACAAAGGTGATTTAAAGTTGATTTTAGTAAAGTCCATAGCTTTTGAATAAGTAATGACTCCTTTAAGATTTCACCCCAATGAAATATCTTCAAGGAAAATTAAATATATATGCAAAAACATGGTCATTAAAGTATTATTTTAAAAAATGAAAAATTGTAATTGATTTTAAGGTCTTGACCATGAGAATTGTCAGCATATTATATCATGAACAAAGATGATTCTTCTATAGCATGTAACGGTCAAAAATGGGTTATGCAGGGGCCCCTGGGTGATGCAGTTGGTTAAACAGCTGACTCTTGATCTCAGCTCAGGTCTTGATTTCAGGGTTATGAGTTCAAACTCCTGGTTGGGCTTCATGCTGGGCATGGAGCCTACTTAAAAAAAAAAAAAAGATTATTCATAAAAAACTCTTAACTACTTAGAAAAAACAGGTTTGCTGGAGAAGAGGTAGGTGCAGGATGTCCTAGATGGGTGGTAGGGATTAAGGAGGGCACTTGTGATGAGAACTGGGTGTTGTATGTAAGTGATAAATTCTACTCCTGAAACCAATACTACACTATATGTTAACTAACTAGAATTTAAGTAAAAACTTGAAACAAACAAACAAAAAAAGAAGATTTGACTGTTTTATTGAAGTCCAATAACATCATAGGAGGCATTGGATCTCAGCCATAGTGACATACTTGGACAATTGTGAAAGGCAAGGTTTCCTCCACATGGTAGCATCTTTCTGGCTCTGATCACTTTCATTTTGTACTAAAATCTAGAGCAAACATTACTAAGAGATGTGGAAGAAGTGAAAACCAAATCCTCACCCAAGCTGTGCAATTTTAGATAAAACAAGAACTAAAATTAATTACATATTTTCTCCCTAACTGTATGGTAATCAAAAAAAAAAAAAAAACTGCAACAAGTTTGAAAGCAAAAGAACAGTGTTCCAGCCTGTGGAAGGATCTGAAATTATGAAAAAGAAGCTTATAGGCATGCTACAAACTCAAGCTGGGACTGGGAGTAGGAAGGTTGACTAGAGATATCTTCCTCAGCTGAACTCAGTAGATCTTCCAAATTTCATTAGTAGAGTGACACCCTTTTATGTTCCCATTCCTTATAATTTATAGTAATTAATTACATATAAATCCATTACTGGAGAGAAATGAAGAATAGACATATTTTATATTCCTAAAGATGTGGGATGAATTTGCAAAATCCTCGCCTCAGTTTCTTTATCCCTAGAAAGGGACAAGAGCACTCCTCAGTTTTTGTTTTCTGGGAGTTAAAAGTGACATAGGACATGAAAACTCAACGTTGTGTCTAACACATAGCAATTTTCACACAAAAATTTTGTGACTATTAATCTATTACACATACCCAGTTATAATCCAAGCCAGCTTCATAGGCATGCAACCCGCACAGTCACACAGAGAACCACAGTCAGAAAATTTTCCATGTGTGATTTAGTGTTTTGCTGCCACAAACTTCAAATTCTTAATAATTTTTAAAGATTTATTTATTTGTGAGAGAGAGGAAGAGGGAGTTCAGTGGGAAGGAGCAGAGGGAGAGGGAAAGAGAGAATCTTAGGCAGACTCTCTGCTGAGTGTGGAGCCCAAGGTAGGGCTCCAACTCAGTCCCTGAGATCACGTCCTGAGCCAAAAATCAAGAGTTGGTCGCTTAACTGACTGAGCCACCCAGGTGCCCCAATAATTTTTATAGAAAGGGCTGAAAATTGTCATTTTGCATTTAGTGTTACCAGTTATGTAGCTGATGCTGGCAGAATAAGGAATCACTTGACTTTATCAACACAATATGATTATTTTAACTTGTCACAGTACTGTTTTACTGAGCTACCTTTCTTCTATAATCCAGGAAGAGTGATTTAGCTCCAGTTAATGAAATGTATGGCTGCCGCTGTTCATGTAATCTCTTTAAGATAAGGAAATATGTAATACGTATAGAGTCTTATGGAGTCAATTTATTTTCAAAAGAGTACAGTCTTCACTTAGATCAAAACGATTTGGAATCATGCTGCAGATTTATGGCATTTTTAGAAAATGAAGGTTTACAATTGATTACATGGAATGATGTATGTTGAAAGCACTCAGTAATGCCCATGGTGCTATGCTGAAAGTACTTTAATTATTTAATTAGTTAGGACATGAGGAAGGTTTATGTGATTTTTTTTATGGTAAAGCAGAACACTTGCATATTAACGATAATAGAAAGTTATAAAATTGGATTCTAATTACTAATAGAATATTTATTGACTTTTGTCACTTAAAAAAATGTCTATTACTGTACGTGTGTTTTTAAAACACACTTGTAAAAGGCAGAATTCAGTAAAGGGCAGAACTTCTTATCTGCCTTGTTTGAGTCGTAAAGGATCAGGATCAGATTTTTGAATTGAATCTGACAAGAAATTGATAGCAAGTATAGAAGAGAGGAGTGTTGAGCTCTGTTAGAAATCCATAGTAAATGATTTTTTTAGGGGCTTCTTTCTAGGTCAGCACTTTACAGACAGTTTTTCAAAGCTGTAGTTAAAATGTGCTGCTAACATGAAGATATTAAATGGTATTAATCTGAACATCTTTCAAACATATTCCAAACTCCATAGCTGTGAGTTGCTGTCTATATCTCATAATTTTTTTAAATTCCTCAGTGTATATAAACTATAAACAAGATGTAATGTCATTTGGACAAATAACCTGAGTGACAACAATTCTTTTGGCAATGCCCAGAAATAATCAGTTATAGAAATTAAGCAACAGCTGTTCACGAGTACTATCTTAAAAGGTGCTACTTCCTTCAAAGCAGAAGACAATGGAGGGATAAAAGCCACTGCCATGTGTTTTCCAGCATTTTTTGGCCAGTGTACTTAGACAAGCAACAGGAATGCTAATGTACTAGTAAAGTGAGTACTCAACCCATGTGTTATGGTAGCAAACTGAACAGGCTAACAAATATGGTAAAATGAGATTGTAGAAGAGGAAAGAAGGCATAGAATGTGCCCATGTTTACACACTTACAACCAATTTAAAATAGACCAGGTATTGTATGGAAGTGTTGCACCACTAAACTGTACACCTGAAACTAATATTACACTGTATGTTAACTAACTAGAATTTAAATACAAACTTAAAAAATTAAAAAATGGAGTAGGTCCTTCTGTATGAAAATTGGCAAATGGGTGAGCAAAGAAAACCAAGATACAGGGACTGATTCAATTTTTTTAAGTTTACCATACAACTGCTATATTCAAACTATAGGGAAATGCAGCATGGAAGATTAGGGTACTGGTTGGGAATAAAACATGAACATGAAATATCAAAATCTTGAAAAGTTTTAAGAAATAAGGTGATATTAAAACAAAAATGAATTCACACTAGTGCTTTAAAAAAGGGCAGTCCTGTATTTTTTCATATAGGAAAGAATACAGGTCTTGTATCATCTTAATTTTAAATTTATTCCCATTTTTCCCCTCTCTATTTTAACAAGGATATTGTTCTACATATAATTCTAGTGACTGTTAATATACAAAACAGCTGATGGTTTTGCATATTTATTTTATATCCAGTCATCTACTAAATGTTTTGTATTTGAGAGATTTTTAATTGAGTTATTGAATACTTTATGTAGGGAACCATATTAACTCGGAGCAAAAAAAATATTTCTTATTCAATATTTACACTTACCTGTTTTTCATATCTTAGGCCATCGTTTACAAGATCTGAGGCGTGAATAGTCTACTTTCAACAGTTATAGTAAAGGCTATATCTGTCTGATTCCTGAATTGAAAGGTAAGTTTTTAAATACTTTGTTAGAGCTACTATAATAGAGCTACTAAATACTCAATTGTCTTTCTTGTTTGTTTTGGTTAAGATTTTATCATGTTTCATTAGTTTCTATCCTTTTCTGTTTTCCTTAGTTTTTAAATTATTAGTGCTTGCTAAAGTATATCCATTCTTGGCTTCTGTTGATAAATGGTATATTTTCCTCCAAGACATGTTGAATTTTTAGAGTATTCTGATTAAGAATGTTGCTCATTATATGGGAAAAATAAAGGTGAATCCCTGACGTTCATTATATACAAAACGGTAATCTGGATGAGTTAATATATTAATGTGAATGGTAATCATTTACAATGGAGAAAATATAAAACAATATTTTATAATTCTGGAACAAAGAAAAGCTACCTAAACAAAACTCATTTTAAAAAAAAAGTTAAAAGTTAATTGATATGAAGTGATTTTTGACTTAGTGTAATGTGGTACATCACAGATAAAGTTGAACAATAAGAAGCTGTTTGCATTATTAAAGGACAATGAGGGATCTTTGTTATAGCCATTTTGAAAATAAATTTGATACTATTTAAAGAAATAAAGTATACATGTATCTTACAATTCAGCAATTCCAAGCCTGGTTATATCCAGGAGAAACTCTTACACAGATTACTAACTGTATCTACACAAAGTGGCTCGTTGTAGGTTTGTCTATGCCAGCTAGGAATTGGAGGCAACTTAGTTGTCTAATGCTAGGTGAATGACTATAAAAAGCACTGTGGTTTCTTAGAGAGGAATACACTGTAACAATTAAAAGCAGTGAAGAGCATGAATAGGGCTTAAAATCATTACCAAATTTTAAAAGTATATAATACTAAAAGGAATTTCTAGAAAAATGCAATTAAAACATACACATTTAAAACAACATCATATTTTTTCTAACATATGCATCCAAAATAGATAACAGGTCACAACATATAAAAGGATTGTCAGGTGTATCGATGGTAGGCAGGAGGATCTGCTTAGCTTGAGATCAGGTATGGGGAGTGGATCACTTTTACACAGTTTAGAAAAAAAAATTTTTATAAAAAATATTTGGGTGCTATTTATTTATTTGGTTGTGCATTGAGGGGATTTAAAAAATAATATTAATTTTATAGAAACATTTACAGAATAGTACAAGGAACTCCCATATCTGCCATCTTCTATTATCTAGAATCCTCAATATTCAGAATTTTGCCATATTTGCTCTATTATACATTAGTCACCATGCCTCATCAACCTTTAGCACTTTAGGATGTATTTTCTAAGGGTAACACCTTCCCACATAACTGTAATACAACCATCAATACCAAGAAATTAACATTGATTTAATGCTACCATCTAAGTTACATATCCCTCTCAAATTTTGCTGATTGGCCTTACAATGGCCATTATAGACCTAGAATCTGACCCAGGATCATTCATTGCATGTAACTGAAACAATTCTCCAGTCTCCTTCAACCAAGAAGAGTTTCTCAGTTTTTTTTTCTTGCTTTTCATAACCTTGACATTTTGTAAGAATATAGACCAATAGTTTTTTGAATGTACCTGAATTTATGTTGCTCTGTTGTTTTCCAATGAGCATCTTCATGATATGCAAAGATGGCAGAGATACTGTAGAAGTGGTGCTGTGTTCTTATCATATCAAGAGGCCCATTCAGGAAATGTCAACTTATATCACTTAATTTCAAGGTGTATGTGAGCCTTTGCCACTGCTAAGTGATTCTTACTTGGCATTCTATTGAGTTGAAGAACTTAATATTATTTATCATTAATTTATTTATACATAATTGTTTTATTTATTTATTCATATCACTAAGTGTTATGGGATAAATTGCATCCTTCCAGAAGTCCTAACCCCCAGTACCTCAGAATATGCCTGTATTTGGAGGCAGGATTTTTAGAGATGGATAAGTTAAAATAAAGTCATTATTATTGGCCTTGGTCCAATATGACTGGCTTTTGTATAAGAAGAGGAAATTTGGACACAGTCCCACAGAGGGAAGAACATATAAGACACAGGGAGAAGATGATCATCTACAAATAAAAGAGGTAAATGTGAAACAGGGCCTTCCATCATGGCCCTCAGAAGGAAACAATTGTGCCAACAGTTTACTCTCAGACTTAAGCCTCCAGAACTGTGAGAAAATGAATTTAGGTTCTTTAAGCCACCTGGTCCCTGGTACTAATATGTAAAGACTCATGAATTCACTTATAATATGTCATCATTATTTAATCTTTAAGTATCTCAGATTTGATCAGTTGTAGCCTCTTAAAGTCAGTTGTTATGTTTTTTAGACATCTTCATTCATTGAATATTTCTTTAATTTGCAGCACAATAAGTTTTTTCAGACCCTTCTTATACATTTCTTTACTTGGACCTGAAAGTCCCATTTCTCTCTAGTGAGGATTGTTGTTAAGAGACCACAATTTAAGCCCAGGAATGTTGGTATATTGTTATTCCCAGGACCTCCTTGTGGATGGAACAGTTAGGGAATATATATTTATATGTGTACATTATCATTTTCTTCTTCTTTCTCTCTCCTTCTCTCTCTCTCTCATTATCTTGCCACACACAGAAAAATATGCACACATGTGTGCATTTGTGCATCCACACACACACATATATATAGTTATTTTGATAAATATTATTGTCTTTATGAGAAATAATGGTACTCATTTTTATTTCCAGCCTCCAAGATGATCCCCAATGATCCCACCTTGTCCTTGGGTCCACATTCCCACTCTTTTAGATCATTCACCCTGGAGGATGCCAGTTTCCAAGTCACCAGAAAGCCCTATGCAGAGGCCCACTGGAATGAGCTTGGATAGGATTTCTTCACCCCCTAATGGAATATTCAGATGAGACCTCAGCCTGGACCATCAGCTTGGCTACAGCTTTACAAGATACCTTGAGCCTGAGGCACCCAGCTGAGCCATAATCAGATTCCAGACCTCCAGGAAATATAAGAAATACATATTGTTTAAACCAAAAAGTGCTAGGGTGATTTTTCTGTAGAGCAATAGAAAAACACACATCACTGAAGGTAAGGTCATAGCTACCTCTTAATTCCAAGTGTCTGGTACATTCTTATTTATTTTGAATGCTCTACAATATAATATGTAATTTGTTTAAACTTTAAATTATACAAGGATAGATTGAATCTAAGCTCTGCTGTTTACTTGCAATGTTATTTTCTCTTTCTGTACCACATTTTTTTAATGTGTTAAATAAGGACAGAAAAATAGTGCCTATCTCATAGATGTTTGTAACTATTAAATGAGATAATACATGTAAGTTATTTAATAACAATGTATGGCACATAGCAATTGCATGATAAATATTTGTCATACCTGCCAGTGTTACTATTTCTTGCCTCTTAAGATTGTCCTCACCTTTTGCTTCTGTGACATAACTTCTTGGTGTCCTTCCTACCTCTGAATGGCTGCTTATTCTTTTTAAGCTAGTCCCAAGGAAGATTTCCTTGTCCCTTTTAACTTATCACTCAGAATAATCTATCTATTGACTCATCTTGGATATTTGACAGGTACTTTAAAATTAATAATTTTTTACCTTCAAATCTACTTGTTTTCCCATATTCTCTCTCCTAATAAATATATTGGTTATCTACTTGGCAAATTAGAGCATAAAAATGAGTTTTAATTTATCCAAGTCAGTTAATCAAGTATTTTGATTACCAATTACATTTGCAGTTCTAGAATTTTTTTTTTTAAAGAAAACTATACGGGTCTTATTCTTTTGAGAAACATACTGTCTGCTGTATATAAGAGAAAACCATCAGTTAAGGTGATTCCAGTATGCCACAAAGCAAAACGGGCAGTGGGTAGCAAGAAATGGGAGTATAAAAGCTGGTAGGCCCAAATAAAAATGTCTTGGGCTACCCTTATAATGTATTCAGTAGGAAGACATTGAAAGACTATAATTATGTGATTGCAGAGATCTGATACAGCCTGAGCTCTCCTTCAATCATAAATTAAAATTTTTGCTAAGTCCCATTAGAAGTATTTTCTCAGTATTTTTGCAATTAGCTTCTTTCTTTCCATGACCACTGTTACTTGTTTAAATTCACCTTTATCACTTATTGCTAGAATTATTGCAATCATCCTTTAATTGTTTTTCATTTTTAAATTGACTCACTCTCCTATGGAAAAGCCTTCAATGATGTCTCAGATCCTTCAAGTTAAAATTCTAACTTATAGCTTAACTTTTAAACAAGGAAGTCCCTTCATTATGGTCCTGCCTACTTCTAAGCAGGCCCATCAACTACTTCACCCACAGCAGCAACACAATTTTGTTAACTGCAGTGCATTTCTTTAAGTTTTCTGTAGAGACCATAACTTCCATACTTTTGTGGCTACAGATATTCTATTAGTTTTGCTTGGCATTTCCCTTTCCTACTCCATGTTTTGTGGGCTTTTGTCCTTTAAGACCAACCCCCACAGTATTCTCCCTTCTTAGTTACCTCCAGTTTTTCTCAGGTGCTTCTGTCTACACTGAAATAGCACCCTTCCTGTAATCAGAGTTGTGCCTACCTAGTGAAATTTGGGTGTTTTTAGGAATATTAGAATTACCTGTAATTATCTATTGCTCCATAACTAATTACACAGAGACACAGTGGCTTAAAAAAACCAAGAGAAACAAAAATAAAAACAAAATCCACATTTATTTATCTCATAGTTTCTGTGGGTCGGGAATTCAGGAACAGGTTAGCCAAGTGATTCCAGGCTCAGGATCTCTCATGAGACTGCAGTCAAGATGTGGGTTTGGACTGAAGTTAACTGAAGGCATGACTTGAGCAAGAGGATTCCCTTCCAACACAATTCACTTGATGTCTTTTTAATTATTTTTTTAATTTAAGTTCTAGTTAGTTAACATATAGTGTAGTATTAGTTTAAGCTGAAAAATATAGTGATTAAACACTTCCATGCAACAAATGGTGCTCATCACAAGGACGCTCCTTAATCCCCATCATTTATTCCACTCAGGCCCCCCACCCACCTCTTCCCTGGTAACCATCAGTTTCTTCTCTACAGTTAAGAGTCTATTTCTTGGTTTCTCTCTCTTTTTATTTTTTTCCTCTTTGCTCATTTGTTTTGTTTCTTAAATTCCACATATGACTGGAATCATATAGTATTTGTCTTTCTGTGACTGACTCATTTCATTAGCATAATACTCTCTAGCTCCATTCATATTGTTGCAAATGGCAAGATTTCATTCTTTTTGAAGGCTGGGTAATATTCCATTATATACTATGTATAATGTATCCTCTTCTTTATCCATTCATGTATTGATGGACACTTGTGCTGCTTCCATAGTTTGGCTATTGTAAATAATACTGCTATAAACATCAGGGTGCATCCTTTTAAATTAGTTTTTTTTTTTTTTTTTTTTTATTCTTAGTGTAAATACCTAATACCACAATTGCTGGATCATAGGCCAGTTCTATTTTTAACTTTTCGAGGAACTTCCATACTATTTTCCAGAGGGTTACATCAGTTTGCATGCCTACCAACAGTGTAAAACGGTTCCCCTTCCTCCACATCTTCACCAACACCTGTTGTTTCACTTGTGTTGTTGATTTTAGCCATTCTGACAGGTGTGAGGTGATATCTAATTGTAGTTTTAAGTAATTTCCCTGATGATCAATGATGCTGAGCATCTTTTCATGTGTCTGTTGGCCATCTGAATGTCTTCTTTGAAAAATGTCCATCAACAGAACTAAAAGGAAACCTATAGAATGGGAGAAATTATTTGCAAATGACATATCTAATAAAGGGTTAGTATCCAAAATATATAAAGAACTTATAAAACAATACCTAAAAACAAATAATCCAATTAAAAATGGACAGAAGTCACTTAATGACTTTTGAAAGGAGGCCTCAGTTCCAGTTATAAACAGAAGACCAGTTCCTTGTGCTGTGGTCATCTCCCTAGTGATAAACTGAACATCCTCACTACGTACCTGTTGGCTTCCCCCAGAGTAAATACTCTTAGAGTGAAACCAATATTGTGATGTTTTCTATGACCTAGACTTGGAAGTCACATTCTATTCTTTCTTCAATATAATTTTGGTTACACAGGTAATCCCTATGCAATGGGAGAGACAAGTACATAGGGAAATAAATAGTAGGAAGTTAGGATTGTTGTGAACTATCATGAAAGGTAAAAAACTGAAAACCTTTAATATTATGGAAGATTATATTAATCATGTAACAACATCTTAGAATACTCTAAATCATTCTATTTTAATTGTGGAAGAGAGATTCCCTGAAAATTTTTGATATCAAGAAGATTCCCATTTAAAATAATTTTAAACATTATTAAGAATTTTATGTGATATATGCATATATATGTTTTACATATGTTGCATTTTTACAACTGTATTTTAACTTGTGACTAGTCAGGTATTTAAAGAAAAACTTAATCTATCATAAAGAAAAAAAGTGGTAAGAGGATGACATTTTCTTTTAAGTAGCTGTGTAGACTTGGATCATCTCCGTAGATGATCTTCACTGCGCTCCAGCTTTGTCACCACTCAGATGAGTAATATAACTAATGGTTTTTATATCTCATGAGACTATTGTGAGTGTAAAGAAGATTACTGATGATAAGCAGCAGTGGAAAGTTAAATGACTATGAAAAGGTAAGATGTCTTCATTAAGTGATTTGCAAACATGCCTCCTAAATGGTATTTGAATATTTGTAATTACTTAGTATATATTGCATACAAACATTAACTAATATTGCATGACACTAATTTCAGATGAATTTACCAAGGCATCTTCTTTTGCTATCAGATTAGCTTATCAAGGAGCTAGCTAGATATATAATACCACATGTAGGGATGATATTGATCTTTGGATATCATTTATCTTTATGTAAGCTCACTGCATAAATGCAAGTGAAATGAGAATAAAACTGGAAATGTATTTAAAAATTCTCATCTGTGCGTTTACAAACCACAGTATTTTTTTAAAGCCTTAATATTTCAGTGGTATTAATCTATTTTAGAATGTAAAATGGCAGACAAAAGAAAGCCATAGGGTGATTCCTGGTTCTCAATAAAGCAAGTTTTTGATTATGTAAAAGTTCAGTTTGCAAATACTCTTCTAAGAAAAAATAAAGTTACTGATTGGTAAGTTTTAGGGCATCCAAAACTGCACATTTCAGAGCATAGGGAGGTAGTTTTTAGAGGGAACTCAAAGCAATAGCACTAGCTATATACAAAAACTTAGTCACAATTGTAGTGTGGACCTTGATTGGAGTTGTCCTCCTCTCTGAAATCATGCATAATCTAGAAGAAAAGTTTAGCCTGCAAAGTACAACTTCTATAAACTATTTTGGAATTTATTTCACAAATATATAATAAGTTATCATTAATCTTTTTTATGGTTTATCATTGGTCCCTTAATTTCTTTTTCATTTTATTTTGTTTAGAGCAAAAAGTAAGAAACCACTTGACTTATACCCTTAATTTGAGTCACTGTGGTTTTAAGCTCATGAAATTTTAGAAATTTTTTAGTATGGAATTTGTTCCCTCTGTTTGTAACTTTAAAGAAAAGGTTAATTGAGCGATGTCATCTGCTCACATTTTCAGTGTTTTATTCAAATACTGAAGGTATCTATTAAAAAAAAAAAGAAAAGCATAACCAGGCCTGATGTGACTGATACAGAAATTGCAACACAGATAAGGAGTATTATCAACACAGAAATCTACAACATGTGTCATTGGCTTAGAAGCCCTGCTGTGGGTGACAAGGAAATCGATAGTAAATGTGGAAAAAAAGTGATTTAGTTTATGCAGTGGCAAAATAATTACTAACAAGTCCCCCATCATAACTTAGAAGACAGATAATGTTGACATTGGGGAGAAAGCGGGAAAATAGAACGTGAATAGGTGTCTTGGGTGGACTTTGCAAGATCATAAAAGAAAGAGATAATTTCAAGAAGAACAAAACATTTCCAATTTTTTTAAAAAGTGAGAAAGACTTGGAGTTAAAAAAAATCCAACTGTATCTCCATGCAAAACAGTGAACTATAAAATTGAAAAGTTTACAAAATTCTGCTTAGAGGCAGAAACCAAAACAATGTTTGCCGTCTTACTCATCATTTAAACTCTTTGAGAGATTCATAGTAAATCTTTTCATTTGGACAAAATGGCTTTGGGGAAAGAGAGAAAAGCTATGGTTCTCCCATGAAAACTTAACAGGACAAAGCACCTGCAATTATTTTGAGAGCATGAGAGTGAGAGCTCTGGGGATGGTGAAGGAGAGAATGCAGGGAAATAGAACAAATTTAAGAAGTATATCCATAAAAGAACAGAATGTAGCTGTTGGCACATGAAGCTGACTGGAAGCAAATAGATGAGAAGCCAAGTGTTTCAGGGAGTCATTCTGCCAAAAGGAGCACCAGCCTTAACTAAAAGATTGTGACTTTTTTGGAATCAAGCCATTGTCAGGTCTTCCATCTTTTAAGGCAGAAAGCAGTTCAGTTCTCCAGAAGGATACAGTCCATAATACTCAATTCCCTTATAGTCAAGGAACATAGTAAGAAAGGAAAACCGTCTCAGAACAATGACCTGAGGACTACCCTTTCTAGGGAGCAGAATTGAGGCTAGTCAAAAAAGCACTGATTCCCCAGGGTGGGATGCCCTCACCAATGTCTGCCAAGAAGGATATCGGAATTGCTATTATTATTATATGTCTCCCATTCTTCTCCTTCCTGTGTGTGAGTGCTTATTGTGATCATCCTGAACTCTTTATCTGTCATAAATTGAGAGTGTGAGATAGATAAGTTGTCTTTTTGTTTATAATTCTCAAGACCCACACAGGGAACTATCCAGAAATTTCCACTCATCATCTTTAATCAAGGAATATTAACAGATCTTGAACATTAAGCTTGATGCTATGGCTAGTTGGAAATTTTGGATTGTCTTTCTTGAACAAAGGTGAGAGGGATTCTTGTTTGGAAATGAGAGTGAATTGAATATTTGGTAAACAAAAGAAGAAACTCTTGTAGTTACTAATGCTGCACACAGATACCTTGCCTTTCTGTCCTAGCCACAAAGTAGGATTGGAATTCCAGCTGGTTAAGACTAGTCATTTACAGAGAAGTGATCAATTCCCATTTATGTGTACCTGGCTTCAGAATTTTTTAAAAAATGCTCATAAGTAATAATGCCTTCTCTAATAAAGTCTACTTTTGTGAGTCATCTCCTTTCTGTCCTTTAAATGGCGAAATCTTCAGGGTTCATCTGATGCTACCTGTTCTCTAAGTGACCTTTTCTAATTTTATGGTCTCAGAAATCAACTGTACTTTGGATGCATATTAAATTCTAATATAGATTCCTCTACTGAATTTTGAGCTCAAATATCCAATACCTAATAGGCATTGAAAAGCCATTATTGCTACAAATTGAATTGATTATTTCTATCACTGAAAATATGGTTGTCTTCCTAAATTTATCCTTTCATTGATATGCACTGAAGGTCAAAAACCATAGAATTCTCCTAGCCTCTTTCCTCTGTATCTAATTACTCATCAGATCATGCCAGTTCTACTAATGAAGTATCTCTGGTTAATGTGTAAAGTATGAGTCTCACTTTTATTCCAGTTGAATTGTTTGGGTTAATATCACTTTTATTTTTTAAATTCTCATTCTGACTAAATGTATTAAAGTGTTTTCTTAATGGAAATCCATGCCTGCTTTAAACTGAACTAAAGAGATTTGTTTTCTCTGCTTCTGCTGTTATTTACTGCACTATCTCATGGCCTGGACATTCACTGAAGTTTCAGACCCAAAAACTCAGAATATTATTTGAGAGAGAAAAGGAACATCAGCGATTATGATAAAATATAATAACTCTTTAAAAAATATTTATTTATTTGAGAGAGAGAGCACTAGCGAGATGGGCAGAGGGACAGGGAGAGAGAATCTCAAGCAAACCATGCTGAGCATGGGGTCCAACAGAGGGCTTGATCTCAAAACCCTGAGATCACCACCTGAGCCGAAACCAAGAATACAATGCCTAACTGACTGTGCCATGCAGGCCCGTAAAGTACAATAATTCTGTAACAAAGACTTGTACCCAGTAATATTAAGGAAAGATATTTGGAATCTACCTCACTTGGGGAGATCAGGAAACCCTTTTAAGAGTATTTACTACTTTCAGGACACCTGGGTGGCTTAGTGGGTTAAGCCTCTGCCTTCCGCTAAGGTCATAGTCTTGGGGTCCTGGAATTGAGTCCCACGTCAGGCTTTCTGGGAGCCCACTTCCCCCTCTCTCTCTGCCAGCTGCTCTGCCTACTTGTGATCTCTCTCTCTCTCTCTCTGTCGAATAAATAAATAAAATCTTTAAAAAATAAAGAGTATTTACTACTTTCATTCATTGTGTAGCTATTTATGATGTGACTTCTCCTCTGTGACCGGTCATCTTTTTTCTTTGTCAGGGAACTTTGCTGTAGACTGGAATATAACTATGGACAGGACCAGACAGTATCCCTCTTGAATTCACAGAAGAAAAAGGTGGAAAATGATGGTGTAGGGTACGATCCTGGAAAAAAAAAAAAAAAGAATTTTCTAGAAGTGTAGCAAGACTGAATTGCAAAGTACTTATTGGAAACTGTGGAACATGAATCTGGAAATGTCAATGCCGAGGTAGATTATAAAAAATCTTGTATACCTTGAGATACCTTTTCATAACAACAGAAACCGAAAGATAACCACCTTCCAAAGGTGTTGCCTCAGTTGTAAGTGAATCGTCCCTGCATTTCAACCCTCAAAGCAAACAAGTTTCTTTATTTCAGTTTAAGATAGCAGTGGCTTTCCCTTAACATAATATTTTAATGGATTTGGTCAAAATGAAAATTTTAAAAAATGAAATTAACCCAAAAACTCAGCTAGAATAAGATGGGACTCATACTTTACACAGATCAAATTGTGCCTTGGTCAAGAGTGCTAGGAACATAGAAATAAGTAGAAAATTGGAATCAAGACAACAGAGCAATAAACATAACACTGTTTTACTGTTAGATTTTTTTATAGACAGATAATCCTTTCATAATTTTTTATATTTTGTCAATTTTTCCAGATGCACATGTATTCTTTTATAATCAGGAGTAATAGAGATACTAATAAATGTGTTAGCAACCCTCACATGGACTTTCTGGGGCAACAAGATGAAAAAGAAACCATGTATTTCACTCAATATATCTTGGGACATAAATAGTCATACTAGAGAAAAATATATATGCTCATGACCTTCAACCCTCTCTACTGAGTCATGAATTACTAACTGGAATAGTGCCACTAGTTGTTCAAATATTCAAATGTCATGAGCTATTTGTCACGTTTTGCTATTTTTTGTTAAATTGTTAGACTTCTAACAACCAATGAGGAGAGAAAGCTGAAAATAAGAAACAAGCCAAGAAAATGTTAATATTGAATCCATATGATGATCTTTTAAAAATAGAGAATCTAACAAAACATTTCTGTTCAAGCCACTCTTTGTTAGTAGTAAATAAATAAGTAAATAAATGCCTATAACTATTTGCTAAATCTAGTGAGTTTATACATACACTGTAAGTAAATAACCAATGTTATTTGCCCATCTTTTTCCTTGAACAGACACTATTAAGGAAAATTATAAAAGTTTAAATGTATAGACATTTTTAAGTTATTTATATTGGTTGTTTGCTATAATAAAACCAAGCTACTTGGCTGATTATTTGATATTTCAGTGTTAACTATATTCCACACAAAAACCAGCACTTGGCGGATTTTAGTAGCTTTAATTATAATTGCAACAAAATGTACTTCAGTAGGTGAATGGACCAATAAATTGTGGTACATCCAGAAGATGGAATATTATTCAGTGCTAAACGTAAATGAGCTAATCAAGCCATGACAAGACTTGGAGGAAAGCTAAATGCATATTACCAGGTAAAAAAAAAAAGCGCCAATCCAAAAATAGTTACATACTGTATGATTTCAACCATACGACATTCTGGAAAAGGAAAAACTATGGAGACAGTGAGAAGATAAGGGTCACCAGGAGTTGGGGAGGAGGAACACAGATGATTTTTAGGGTGACATACTTCCTATGAAAATATAATGATGGATACATGTCATTATACATTTGTCAAAACCTATAGAAAGTGCAACACTGAAAGTGAGCTGTAATTTACACTATGGTGTAATTTATTATTACACTATGATGTAATTTACACTATGATGATGATGTGTCAGTGTAGGTTCATCAGTTCAGCAAATGTACCCTCTGTGGTGGGGGATGTTGGTAGTTGAGAGGCTATGCATGAGTGAGACGGGGAACATTGGGGATATCTTTGCACCTTCCTCTCAGTTTTGCTGTGAACCTGAAATTGCTCTTAAAAATTAAGTTTTAATTAAGAAAACTTTAACTGCATTGAGTGCAAGTCATTTTTCTGAAATATTTTAATATATTCTCATGTTAATAGGACAAATAAAATGCTCAATAACATCTCAAAGTCTTTAAATAAGTTTTAAATATTATTTCTTGTTTTATTTTGAGGATGAATAAAATTTGGGTCACCTCTTATTGAAAATTATTTAATATTCTAGACCTGAAAAAAAAAGAAGAAAGAGAGAAAAATAAAATTTGAGGTATATTTTAATCGTACACATAATACTTTAATGAGTATGAGACAATAGTAAGCTTTAAGCCATAGATCTCCTTGGAGGTATTGCTTAGGTCCTGAGCGTCTAGGAGAGCAAAGCAAAATTTAGCAGAGTTACAGATTTCAAATTCATCATTATGTTTAAGAATTATTCCTGTTGACACTAGGCTGAGGAAACCAGGTGAGCGAGTCTCCAAGGAACAGCCTTTATTCAGCAAGTGACAAGCAGGGAGAAAATATGTTATATATGTATCTTTGCATTTGTACACACTATGTAGTACAGATCTAATTCTACCTGATGCGCCCCAAGATGAAAAAGCAAGTAAATAACATACACACACATTCACACACACACAACCACTCACATACAAGCACATAAAAATAAGAGGAAAAAGAGCCAAAGGATAGCATATCATGAAATCCTTCATGTAATTGTTGTTTATATTCTTCGTTTTCACTTACACCCTGGTGTTTTTTCAATTTTCCAGATAACGAAATAAGGCTTTTAAATTCTTTTGTAGAGCATAAATGTTCTGTTTCTATTGCTTCCTTTTGCCTCTGTCTCAAGAGACAACCAGAGAGATGGAAATATGAGTTTTTCATCTTTGACCCTTCCAAAGAAAATGTTCACCAAAAAAAGTAAGGTGAAAAATTCTCCTTATCCAGAGTAGTATTAAATAACGGTTTCCCATTAATTTACTGCAAAATAATGTTAAATTTTATTTTACATATTTATCTAATACATTTGTGCATTTATCTTTTTTATGTGACATGTATTTTTAAAATGATATTAAGGTTGGTGATAATTACTCATATATAGAAGATTGATTGCAAAAGGTATTATGAAGCCAGTATTTCTATGAGCACACAAACACATACACACACACAGAAAAACAACTGTTGATTTTTTTGGAACTTCAGCTATGAGCATGGAGTCTCATTCTTTTTTTTTTTTTTTTAAGATTTTATTTATTTATTTGAGAGAGAGTGACAGAGATAGTGAGAGACAGCACGAGCCAGGAGGAGAGGGAGAAGAAGAAGAGGGAGAAGCAGGCTTCCCACTGAGCAGCTAGCCTGACAAGGGGCTGCATCCCAGGACCCTAAGATCTGACCTGAGCCAAAAGTAGACGCTTTTCTAACTGAGCCACCCAGGCACCCCAACACTGTCACCTTGCCTATATCTGACTGATTGAAAAGGGAACAGTTAAGATTTGCCTAATTCATTGGCATCCATGGCATCCTACTTGCTAAAGGTGAAAAGAATGCAGTAAATTCAATATTTTGTTTCTGATTTCTTTTCAGCTTTTGTTTTTTAGTTTGTTGACCAGTTGACTTGGTGATTTAATCAAATAAAAATGAAACTCCCTGCTTTAACCAATAAAATTTGATAACCGGTAAAACATGCCAACAAATGTTTTTGGCTGATTTTCTCTGAGCTGGTGATACTTTTTGCCATGCCACCGTGACCCAGATTTCACTGCTCTTCAACTACTGCAGGACCTAACCTTCTGTGATATCTTGCAGACTGGGATTTAGCAAAGATTTAGATTTGCTTATAAGAAAGTACATTTACTTGTCACCTGTTCACGGAATTCTCTCTTTGATGAATACAAGTGCATCCTCATGGTTTCAGTTTTGTTTGGTTATTATGGTGAGGAGAGGGGAACTCTTTCTTTTCTATCTTGTCCGCTGAGGATTATTAAAGCTATACTGCTTTTCCTCAACATCGTTTCAGAATTCCAATAGCAACTGCTTTCTCAGATCTTACTGATGGATTCGACACTAGGCTCAGAAAAAAATCTGAGTGCTAGCAAAACCATATTGTATTTTAAATTACTCCATTTTAATGAGTCTACTTTTGTTTTTCTGCTAGCTTTCTTACCTTACCTCTTTCTCTTAGGAAAGCTTGTCTTCTAGGCAGAGAAACCACCAAAGTACTATTTAGCTTATCCATACATTCTCAAGACATGAATGGAGACTTTGGACTTGCTTTGGAGGGTGCAGCTGGGATTTTCTACTCCATACAGCTGAGCCGTGAGATTTCTTAAATAAAGATGATGATCATTTTTTCAAGTAAATATACGGCAATTTATCCCTCTTCACATAGGTACTCTTTCCACTGGGAAATGCAGTATTCCTCCTGGGAAATGCAGTATTCCTCCTGAGTAGATTTACTCAGGATTCTCTCACTTACATTTAAGTTATTTTCTCTGATAGCATTGTATATAATTTAAAGCATTGTAAGTATAATCCTAGCATATAAAGAAAAGAATGACTAGACATATATCCTTAATTAATTTAGATAAGTCACCTTATAGTTCAGTTTACAAAAAGATGATATGTTGTTAATAACAAGTAGACATATAATTAAAATATGACAATATTATTGCTTCAGACATAAACTTCAATTTATTAAAATCTTTAATCATATGGTTAAGTTTTACTAGCAGTGTGTCAATAAATGCTTAATTTATTAAGGCAAAGAAAAAAAGCCCTGATTTATGACATTTGCCAATTTCCATGGTGTAAATACTTCCATAGTGACTCATTTAAAGCTACTAATATGATGTCACTAACCATGCAGTTGAGACAAAATGTACAAAATCAGCTCTCTCACTACCTGGTACAAGCCAGTATGAGCCTGATGCAAAATACTATTGTTTGTTTTTATAAATCCTAGAATAAGTATTTGTAAAGTTTCTGTTTCCAGGCTAATGTAGTTTTAATTTTGAAGCTAAATTCAGTATATTTATATACTACTGTTATATAATAGCCTTAAAATGTCAATCAGTAGGAGCCTGCAGCTGTAGATAATAACAATCCTGTATCCTGGACATCAAAGATAAATATTTCTATAAGTATAATAAGCAAAAATAATGGGAAAAAAATCTCTGTGAGAACCATAATGCATATCATGATGGAAACATATGGGTAGGGAGATTCCTTAGAAATCCAAATGTTTTCCTTAACACATTTAAGAATGGCCTAGATAAAAAATTACATCACTTAGGAAAGAATTTAATACTGAACTCAGTTCATTTTATGAGAAAATATTTGTGTTGTTTGCTAAAATCTTAAAACTTCATTGTTTTAAGTCAAATTCTGGCTTTGACTTTTTACAAAATATACATATTTCAATTTTATGATTCAAGTGCGATCTTTCAAATATTTCTGCCAGAATATCTATAATATATGAGATAAAACAATAAACTAGAAACTTTTGTTTCATACCCCTCTCACACTTGTTCCCCTCAAAGTGTCTACTGCATGATAAGACACACTTGTGTAAGTCCTACTTGTGTAGGACTTAAGGAATCAAAGAAAGACACCTCAAAATGATGCTGATTCATGTGGCTCCATGATGGAATCATAGTATCTCAGGTTTAGAAAAGGTTGTAAATTTAATTTATTACATATTTTCATTTCACTTTTAAATGAACTCAACATCTCCGGATTAAGATATCTTTGTTGACTGGTAACATATTTTATCTTTGGACAGGTCTCAATGTCATAAATGTCTCACACACAATAACTAAAATAGGCCACAGTATAGTCTTCTTTTGTTCTTAGGTTTAGCCAATAGCACAGCATAATAGAATGTTCTTGGTCTAGATACTTTAAATACTGACAATAGCTTAATGTTTAGTCATCCTTCACCCTTCCCAACCTCTTTCTTCAGTCATTGGTCACAAAAGACAATTTTGTATTCTTTTAATATCTTGATTACTTCTCTCTGAGTGCTTTCCAATTTTTTATGTTATTTTTATTAATTTGTTTCTGGAACTGAAAATAATTTTCCAGATGTGATTCTGCCACTGGAGATTTGAAAAGGACTTATATATATTTACTATGACAATTTCTAGCAATTCTATTTCAGGAAACTAGGGGTCCCTGTGTAGCTCAGTCAGTTAAGCATCTGCCTTTGGCTCAGGTCATGATCTCAGGGTCCTGGGATGGAGCCCTACATTGGGCTCCCTGTTTAGTGGGGAGCCTCCATCTCCCTCTCCCTCTGCTGCTCCCACTACTTGTGCTCTCTCACTCTCTTTGTCAAATAAATAATTAAAATATCTTAAAAAAAAAGAAACTAATAGTCTAGAAAGTGTATTTTAAGCCTTCATCATGCAAATACACACACACACACACACACACACACCACAGAGAAATGTATATTTCTGTTATTTATGTCTAGGATAGCATGCACACCACACCCTTTTCTCTCACACTTAGGACTTTCTAACAATAAAAGTGACCACAGAATCAAAACAAAGAGATAGTGGAAACTAGGCGCAGAAAAAAATAATAATAATAATTATAAAGAACAAGAATAGAGTGTTCTTTCCCCTAGATTTTTGCTTTTTCAATAATACTTTCTCAAATCTGAATCTTCTGAGATCCTTCCCAAAGGAGGCCAAACACATTTTAAGTGGTTACTACTATACCCATAATTTCCTTTATGCAAGATAGTAAACAAATGGATGACTTCATTTCCTCTATCCTAGCTGGCATTTCTTTCACTTGCTGCTTATTTAGGTGTATGCAACTATTTTTGAATGGCTCTTTATAGTTTAGGAGAGATTATCAAACAGATCTACACAAAGTACTGGTCATTGGTGCTACAGAATACAAATGTCATATTTCAAAAGATCAGAATATTGTTATCACCCTCTTTTCCTCTTTTTCATTCCTGCCCATGGCTCTGATCCTGAGAGGTCAGCTACACGATCTGTGTTCAAAGGGGCAAGATCCTGCTTCTCTCTCTTTCTAGCACTTCTCCCACAGGATTCTTTACTATTACAGCCTTGTTCTAAATATTTCTCTATTCTTTGTTCTATTTAGCCATGAATATCTAGCTTCTACATATCCAGCTTCAACATGATTTAAGTCAGACAGAATACTGTAATATTTCCCTTATGTGTGGTTGTGTGTATTAGAGAAAATGGCTGTCCCCTTAATGACGTTATGTGGGAAATAATTCAAGAACCTTTGATGATAACAACTGGAAATAACCTACATTCTTTTTTCTGCATGAGGTTTTTTTTGTTTAATATATGGACAATATAAAGTGTGAGATTTCCATGAGTGAACTTAATAATACATGACCAAAACCAAAATTGCAGGATTTGCTAATTATTGCTATAAGATCTTAAATTTCCAGTACAAATTCCAATGGTTTTGCTTACATTACAAATTCAGAATTTCCTGATTGAAAAGTGACCTTATGTCATTGACCCATTGCTTGTAACTGAAAGAAAGAGGTCATGGATTAAAACTTTTATCTTCTGCATATCCTGAAAAATGTTCATTTGCTCTTCCTGCCAGTTCTCAACCAAAATTATACCAAAGTATTCCTATGCAATTTATACATTAATTTTTAAAATCATACAAGAGGTGACAGCAGTATTATTCAATATACTGGTGCCACTCTATGTAAAAATGAAAATAAAGATGGAAAAATCAAAGTATATTTTGATACGTGTTTCTGGCACAATTGTTTTTTTTGGGGGGGGGGGTTTAAAATTTTTAAGTCTAGAATTTTTTCTTCATATTCTTTACTCTATTGTAATCCTGGTCAGTTTTCTGCACTGACCCTGGATAGATATACTTTGAAAACTGAGAAATTCAAAGAGAGGTCAAAGACTAGAATTTCAAAAAGACGTCAGATAAATGACATGCTTCTAAGTAGTGTTGAATCTCATGCTTGCATTTCTCCTGGCCCTTTATATGAGTTTTTTATTCTTTGACTTTTGATGCAGTCTCCTTTCTTTCTTCTCTATTTGTCTCTTACCTGCTATCAGGCCATATTAATTACACGTGTGTGTTTCAATCTGTTTCTTTCCCACTTTTTTGGTGTTGACATCTCTCACTGGGATCCATGTTAAGTTTCCTACTGCCCGATCTTCTGCCAGATCTTCTGCCACAGGACCCTTCTCTCCTTTATACACACACCAGTCATCTGTTCTGATGTGAGAGGACCTAAGAGGGCCTAATCAGGAATGGCTACAAAAAAGAGCAGGAAAATAGCCTGCATATTGTTGTGATACATAGTCACAATACACATTTTGCTCAGGTTTTGAATTTGTTCATTTTCAACATCTTTACAAAAACACTGGGATTGATTAAAAAGCAAGAGGGAAGAAGTGAAACTGTTAGGATGAATCCTATGTGACAGAAATCTTTAACTTTGAATTTTTTTGTAGGTAAAAATTCAACAACAATCACCAGAGGAATACCCAGAATGTCAGTTGAGTGTTTTACTGCACATTGATGTTTGGGGACTTTATAGCATTTAATAGATATGAACCCACAACAGCCTTTAGCTAGAAAAGAAATTAAGTGTGAAAAATTATATTTGTAAACTGAAAAAAAAGAAATATTCTTCTTTACTTGCAGGGAAACCCTGGTGAAAATGTGTACTAGAGATTACCTTCTGCTTTATATTTTTTCTATAGCCTATTGTATAATGTGGTGATTTTTACTAAGGTAATTCAACTGTTAGAATGTGCAATCTGGGGGCTTGTTTGTTTTTCTTTCAATGGTTTAAATAACCCTACGTAGGCAATAGAATTATCTTTACCACAATTTACCTACTAGTTTGAAACCTTTAAAAAAAAAAAAAAAGGAATTTTGAGCCATAATGGTAAAATGTGGTAAAGAAACCAAAGCAAAAAGCCAAATGAGTTCTAACATGTGCCGAAAATATAATATTCTTCGAGCCAATGCAACTCAAGCAGACCATAATAACCTGTTGGGGTTAGTAAAGTTCATGCCAAAAACGGATGATTTCCCTAGAGCCAATCAAAATGATGGAAACATTGGTGCAAAATCACAGCTGAGCAGGTTTAGTCCTCTCTTCACTAGCTACAGATGGTGTGTAATTTAGGAATGCCCATTTGGTGAAATTTACCAGTTCCTCTAGAGATCACACATATGGGTTTGCATTTAAAAAGCAATTGCACCACGAATAGCTTTTTAAACAACAGATGTAAGTATTGACAGTAAAAGGATGTCCAAAAAGCAAAGTATGTCCACATAAGAAAAAAAGAGAGCTTATGTTATACTTTATAGCACTTTAAACTTTAGTTTAAAAAAACTGTAAGTGACCTTTTAACTTAAAAAAAGGACGGAAAATAATTATGAAATCAATTCATATAATGTTTGCCAACCCATGAATTAGATATGAGATTCTGTCTTCACACTATGTTACTTCCAGGTGCTTTTTTTTTTCTACCTTCATATATTACAATCTACTCTTAAATCCCCCAAAAATACACAGGTACCTTCAGAGGAGTTTGAAATCTGTGAGTCAAATTGAGCTCTCTGCTTTTCAAACACTATTTTATTATTGTTATTGTTTATTTGTTTGTTTTACAGGAAGTTCACAATGAATCACTGAAAACCCCATCATCATTTAAAAATTGAATGGACGTGTGTAAGCATACAGAAAGACTGATATTTGCATTTGCAGATGTGTGCACTAGTTAGGAAAAGATGTTAGTGATAAGTTGTAAGGTTTCCAATTGCCTGTCCTTTATTGCTTCCTTTAAAGAAAGAAATTAATTGTGTGAAATTGCCTTGCTGGTAAAGTGATAGCAGATTGCAAAGGCAGCACTGACCTAATCTAGCAGTAAAACAGGCAATCACATCCTCAGTGAACACTCACAGAAATATTTGATTTCCGGAGTGTGCGGGACCAAAGCTTCCCTGGAGAAACACTCACATAATTTCTGTTCTTGTATTCCAAGGTGGTTCTGTTGTGGATTTCTCCTGTATAGTGCAAGGCCTCTTTGTTTTTACTGAAGGATAAGCCTTTGTACCTCACAGTACAATCCCATATGGAAGAAAGCTATAATTAAAAGGTTAGGTTTGGACATCAGGCTTTTGACACTGATTGTTTCTTGATTGAATAAAATATGATGTTCCTTTTTCTCTCATTCTGTGATGCCATGATGCACTGGAATACTAATAGCTATGCAAACGATGACATTAACAGGAAGATTTCATTTTTCTGCTTATGACTAGCATCAGGTGGAAAATTGTGGTAGACTGGATTGGTTTGTTTGGAGGTGCAAAGCTGGGCAATTGGTACTATCCCAGGAAGCAAGGGAAAATGAAATTGATTGTACAAAGGGATGGACAGATTCAGAGTAGTACTCAAATATTTATGACACCCTCAATGGGTGTAGTGAGAATGCAGAAATGGAACGCCCATCAAGTACTTATTCAAATAAGAGAACTGTTACCATTGTGTCTCTTCCTCCACATTCAGCTTCATATTTGGACATTTACAAAGTAACTATTACATTGCCTAAGCTGTATTATATTTGCATATTAAATTAATTCAAGTGTTTCCTTATTTCACACAACAGAGGATATTAGAAGTATAAATGCTTATATCTGTTACACATATAACAATTAAGGCCCTTGATTACTGTATTCCCACAATTTGGTAACTGCTCCTGTGTAGTTAGATAAAGAGCTCTGATTTTAGAAATTTACTGTTTGAAAAAACAGAGAAACTAAATGAGGCTTTCACTTTAAATGGAAAATTATCAGCTGTTTCATTAGATATGAAATAATTTATGTGCAAATTCTTGTGTATCAGAATGTACATTAGAGTCAGTTTTGAAGGGAGAAAGACAAACTGATAACTCCAGGTGTAGAGAAGATTCTAGAAGTAAAACATAGAAACCAATTGCATGAATAATCAGGGAGGAGGAATGCTGGTGGGAGTAGCTATTATTGAGTCATTCTATTGTGCTGCATAGGATGCAGGGGGCGTTACGGAGTATTTGAAGATCAGATTTTCCTGTCCTTCTGATTATTCTGGGCTCTATCCATTGCTCAGAGGCAGGCTGTCAAAGCTGACCCCAAAGTGAATGTATACATTTTGGGGCTTTTTGCCACTTCAAAAGTGGCACTTCAGATGCAGAAAAAGACTAGGAAATAGGCAGGACAAATATTTGCTACCAATCCTCTACACCACCCCCCACCCCACCACTGACACATAAGACACAAATAAACCATTTGAAAATCATGTGAAATAGAAGCAGAATTGGAGGGGAAAGTAAAATAACATCGGTAGGTGCTGAGAAGAGATCATGTGCCCATCCACCCGTGGAGAAAGGCAACCATGGCATAGGGGAGTAGAGTTTATAAGAAGGTGGGCATAGGGTGGCCTCATGGAATCTCTCTGCTCCTCGGTGGGGAACAAGGAGAGCCCTCTCTTTCTTCTGTCTGAATGTGGCCTGAACAAGCAGACTATTTCTTTTCATCTGAGATAAGGAATCCATGAGGCATTCAGACATCTATATATAAATATCCCAGAATCTAGACCACTTCTTAGGGACAGGCTGAGGTGTGGAGCTGCCATTGATCAAATTTATCCTGAAATAAGTAGGGAAAATCTCAAGCAATTGAAATTATCCTAAATTGGTGACATTAATTTTTTTCATAATCAGATAAAATGGCAAATTATAAAAATTGACTTCAGTCAGAAGAAAAAAAAAGATTTTTGCACACCTAAGTGCATGAATGGAGAATTTATACTTACTATGTAAATTAATCACCAAATGAGGATTTTGGGAAATAGCTGTGATTCTTAATTAAGATATTTTTTTGGGGGGGAAGAGATAAAATTTGTGTACCTCAGACACTCAGTGAGACATCCCCTCGGTGGTATATAAGTAGCTACTGAAGTAAGTGAAACAAACCAGTAGTACTGTGGACATCTGGAGGAGAGAATGTTAGTGAAGATTAGAGAGGTCACAAATGGCTTCCTGGAAGTTCTGAAAAGATGGATCTAAACTGAAAGAGCATTTGAGGATGGAAGTGGGAGAGAAAAACAACAACAACAATAAACAAAAAACAGAGAAACGTAACTATAATCACCATTAGGAAAGGGGCCTCGCCTTCTAGTAAACACTGTATCATCAGTGCTCAACTGACATGTGGTAGACACTCAATAAATGTTGAATTATTGATTGCTTTGATAACTATGATCATTATCAATTCCAAATACAATGGGACTGGCCCACAGTTTCCCAATGTCTGCTTCATGGACATTTTGGACCAGGTAATTATTTGTTGTGTGCAACTGTCCTCTGTATTGTAGCATAGTTAGTGTTATCTTGGGCCACTAGATTCAAGTAGCACCTTCTTTCCTCACATCATGACAATCCAACATGTCATTGCCAAATGTGCCCTGGGAGGCAAAATTGTCCCCCACTGAGAACTACTAGATTGGCCAGACTACGCCGGCCTCTACCTATGACAGATAGAATAACGGAATATATATATATATATATTTAAAGATTTTATTTATTTATTTGAGAGAGAGGCAGTGAGAGAGCATGAGCGAGGAGAAGGTCAGAGGGAGAAGCAGACTCCCCATGGAGCTGGGAGCCCGATGCGGGACTCGATCCCGGGTCTCTGGGATCATGACCTGAGCCGAAGGCAGTCGTCCAACCAACTGAGCCACCCAGGCGTCCCCAGAATATATTTTAATAGATACAGGTTTACATGTTTTATTTGACCGAGTCACTGCCTTATTTTCTTAATGTGGCACCATTTCTTGAGTTCATTGTCTCTCTGAACATTGTATTAAATACTTTATAATAATTATGTAAGCTCTGAAATAGATATCACAATTTTATTTTGTAGACAATGAATTACCAGAAGTCACACAGTTAAGATTCAAACCCAAAGCTATCTGACTCAAAAGTCATATTCAACAGTATGCCAAACTATTCTTCCACTGTACTATATGCTTATGGTGTAGTCAGATATTTAGATAATATATTTATACACGTAAGTATGCATGTTTATAGAGAGATGGAGGTCATGTACATTCATATATGCATACATAAACATACTTGCTCACCATGTCTTATGACATAGAATACACTGATTACTTTGAAGATGAGATTATCTGGAATGAGATGTGTATTTCAATTATTACCTGAGCCATATTAATCTTACTTTATTCAATTTGAGTACAGTGTTGACTAACTCTTCAATTAGTTCCAGTTTGCTTGATTTCACACCCCATAAAATTAATGCTGGCTGTGTCTACACAGGCAAACTGGAGATGAAGTGATTATTGCAAAATTGTGAGTAGTAAGCACACATTCTATTATTGAAGAAAGGTAGCCTGATAATCCTGAACTATTCAGATTTGCTTTTTGCATTCGAGACATAATATTTAAAGGCAGAGAAATGTTAATTGACCTTTTACAAACTTTATTATGTGTTATTCTTAACTTGGCAAAAAAAAAAAGGGAGGGTAAAGTGGAGTATGTCCAACCCTACTTTACAACTAATCTTAAAGTACTACCACAATTCTAAATCTCAACTTCAAATGCAAAACACAGTGGCTGTAAGGAATAAAAGTTTTTGGAAGGCTCCCCAAACTGTAAAATCCTGTTTTCTAAAATCCGCATTAAGCAAGATGGCTACTGCCTCCTCTGCTTCCTTTCAAGTCTGTCCTCGAGGTTTTCAGGCCTCCAAGGTCAGACAGATTTAGTCCCTGATGAGGAGTGACAACAATCCCCTTTTTGTCTACATGACACTATGGTCCATCACGTTAGAAAGTAACAAAATGGCACCGGGCATTGCAGCTCTCCAATTTGAGCTCAAAAGGCTGAGTTATGCTGCCCTTGGGTTCTTCTCCGTAATTCTCTGGTTTTGTCCCTTCAAGCAGAGAATCTGATCAGAATCTGTTCCAGACCCAAAACCCAAATCTGCCATCCTATTTATCATTTCTCCTTATATTGGCCTCTTAGTTGAAACTGGTTATCATAAAGCAAATCCTACATTGCCTCTCTTTCCATAAGAGGCACAGAGTGGTTCAGAGTCTGGCCTCCTCAGTAGCACTGGTTAGATTCAACTTGTGGTTTTACCCTTACTTATTCATATATCCTTGAGCAAGTTATAGAATCTCTAAACTTCCATTTTAATCACTGATACAGTTAAGGTAATAATAATAATACATAACTACATAGGAACATTACAAGGAGTAAATAACTGAAAATGATAAAGGCTTATAACAGTGCCCAGTACATAGTCGACCTTTACTTAGCATTTGCCATTTTAGGTCATAACACTAGAGAAATAGAAGGTTTAGGAAAGAGTTGGATGGACAGCTGGAGGGTTATGAGAACAAAATATTTCTTATTATATTATTAGGCTTTAAGTATATACACATCATGTCTGCTCTTTCTATTCCAACAAATATGTTTGGGCAAAATCATTTTATCAAACTTTAAATGCTATAAAAGTTTATTCAAAAATACTAGTTATTTTCAAGACCCTGGAAAGCATCAACACTTTCTGTTAATATACATTTTTAAGTCACCATTTTAGTGGCATAAATAAACCTCCTTTATATTGTTCCACATCCTTCAAAAGATTTGTTGGTGTTTTTTTTTAGGTAAAGTGAATAATACAGGTGTTTTGTTAAATAATAACTTGTTTTTATTTACCAGGTTGTTGTCTTACTCAATGCACTGTTTCTCTAAAATCCATTTATGATACAGAAATTACAGCCCTTTTTGACTTGGTAAGAAGTTCCCAAGGTTACTGGTTACTATAAAAGAAAAGGGGAAATAAACATTTTTTTTTATTCATGAAATAAGTACTAGGGGAGCTCTCATAGTGCATGGGAATTCAGGCACTAAACTGGTAACTCCGTCATGGCTTGCTTATTGTTTGACCACTCTTATATCTCATTTCCAACTTTCTCACTGTTCTTTTTCCTCCCACTTCAAATCTTACATTTTTTGAAACGGAAAAAATTTCAAAGAATAATGTATTACACACCGTATCCTTAGATTTAGTAATAAGCATTTGACATTATTTCCTTAATATCTATCTATCATCTAGCATCTATCTTGAATTTTTTAAAAATAAATTGCAGACATCTTAACATTTAATTCTAAATATAAATTAAATCCAAAACATAATCACACTGCATTTGATTATTTTGTCTCTTTGGCCTCTCTTTGACAAAAAGTCTCACTAAATTTTTTTAAGCAGGATATTGAATTTTAAAGAAATCAAGCTAGTTACCTTTAAATATCCCACATGCTGAATTTATCTGATTTTTCTTATCGCTTCATTGAATCTGTTTCTGTCCCTGGCATTTTTTGTAAAGTGAATGTTAGTCCTGAGATCCTATTTAAATCCAAATAAAATATTGGGATAAGACTATATCATGCACAATTCTGGACAGATTATATATTTTTTTAATTGGGAGGCCCATGACTTCATGCTGTCTCACTAAGCAATGCCAAGTTTGATCACTCAGTTAATGTTGTGACCACAAGACCTCTATTGAAAAGATATTTTCCCCCTTTGCAAGTAGCAACTAATCTGTGAGATGGCATTTTCATTGTAGAAATATCTTTTAATGATTCTTGCTTGAATAAATCATTTCATTGTAGATTTTAAAATTATTTTAATCAATTTTATCATTTCTTTTCTATCTGTTCATATTCTTCTGTAGATAAATGCCTCCCTGATACTTTGGGGATAAACTAAAGTTACTCATAAATAATTAAAAAATACTGGTCTGGGTAAATGCTTAATTTTTTTAACATAATTACTATTTTCAAAGTTGGTTTGACAGGAACACCTCCAATGGTAACTATTTTTTTTTCTCTTATTTCTTTAGTTTTTTGCATAGCACCATGGTCTCACGGACTTTGTTTATTCAATATGTTACACTAATTACTAGAATCCATGATTTGTTTGGAAAGTCAAACTGTCCTGAAAGTAGCCAACAGGAACCACATTAGGTGAGTCTAAATCCTTCATCAAGAAGCCCTGATTCCTTCAGTTAGGAGTGGTGTTTTGAAACCAAGATCAAAGATCTAGAGATCTCAGTGCACCCAGTATAGTATCATTGCTTCTAGACTCTTAAAATTCTCAGAGTTAAGAAACATACTTTTTTTTCCATTTGGCCTACAGAATTAATGGTTTACATGTGAAAAAAATAAAAGTATTGGTATTGAATTACATTTAATATTAACTTGGTAAAGTGAACATTTTTATGAAGCTGAGTTGTCCCATGAAAGAGCATAGTATGTCCATTTGGAAATATTACAAGTAGTCCAATTATTTTTCCCTCCTAGACTTTTCCTACATTTCTAAAGTATTCTATTCTTTTTTTTAAGGTTTAATTTATTTATTTGAAAGAGAGAGAGCACAAGCAGAGAAAGGGGCAGAGGGAGAGGGAGAAGGACAAGCACACTCCTCACTGAGTACAGAGCCTGCCATGCTGAGGGCACTCCATGGAACCCAGGACCTTGAGCTCCTGACCAGAGATGGTCAGATGTTTAACTGACTGAGCCAAACAGGCACCCCTGAAAGTATTCTAGCCTTTTTTTTTTTTACATTTACAAATGAGTTCTTCCACTATGTCTCCTAATTTTCATTTATGTTATATTACACATATTTACTGAATAATTTTACTTTGTATATTAATTTTGGTTTTGTTTTGGAGGTTTTTCTCTTCTCTTTCAGCTTCTCTAAGTATTATGCCCTCTGCAAACACAATTAACATACCTTTCTCTTTCCATTCTTATATGTCTAAATTATCATTTTTCTGATTTCATTTGATTTTACATCAAACAGAATTTTAAATAGGAATGGACATACTGGGATTTTGTTTTGTTCTGACTTTAGGAGCAAAGTTTCATGGCTCAACGTTTTGTAATATTAAGGATTATTCATCATATCAGCATTGACATTTTAAAAATTAGGAATGCATACTGAATTTT
>PISX010011591.1:0-64569 GCA_004024625.1 Mellivora capensis | reverse complement strand
CCTCAATGGGAAGAAGCTCACAGCCTTCCCGTTGAGATCAGGAACACGACAAGGATGCCCACTCTCACCACTCTTGTTCAACATAGTATTAGAAGTCCTAGCAACAGCAATCAGACAACAAAGAGAAATAAAAGGTATCCAAATTGGCAAGGAAGAAGTCAAACTCTCTCTCTTTGCAGATGACATGATACTCTCCTTAAGGATTTTGATGGATTCCTTTCTCACATTGAGGTCCTTCATCCATTTTGAGTCTATTTTCATGTGTGGTGTAAGGAAATGGTCCAGTTTCATTTTTCTGCATGTGTTGAAGAGACTGTCTTTATTCCACTGGACATTCTTTCCTGCTTTGTTGAAGATTAGTTGACCATTGAGTTGAGGGTCTATTTCTGGGCTCTCTATTCTGTTCCACTGATCTTTGTGTCTGTTTTTGTACCAGTACCATACTGTCTCGATGATGACAGCTTTGTAATAGAGCTTGCAGTCTGGAATTGTGATGCCACCAACTTTGACTTCTTTTCCAATATTCTTCTGGGTAATCGAGGTCTTTTCTGGTTCCACACAAATTTTAGGATTATTTATTCCATTTCTTTGGAAAAAAATGGATGGGATTTTGATAGGGATTGTATTAAATGTGTAGATTGCTTTAGATAGCATAGACATTTTCACAATATTTGTTCTTCCAATCCATGAGCATGGAACATTTTTCCATTTCTTTGTGTTGTCCTCAATTTCCTTCATGAGTACTTTATAGTTTTCTGAGTACAGATTACTTACCTCTTTGGTTAGGTTTATTCCTAGGTACCTTATGGTTTTGGGTGCAATTGTAAATGGGATTGACTCCTCAATTTCTCTTTCTTCTGTCTTGTTGTTGGTGTAGAGAAATGCAACTGACTTCTGTGCATTGATTTCATATCTGGACACTTTACTGAATTCCTGTACAAGTTCTAGCAGATTTGGAGTGGAGTCTTTTGGGTTTTCCACATATAGTATCATATCATGTGCAAAGAGTGATAGTTTGACCTCTTCTTTGCTGATTTGGATGCCTTTAATTTCTTTTTGTTGTCTGATTGCTGAGGTTAGGACTTCTAGTACTATATTGAATAGCAGTGGTGATAATGGACATCCCTGCCATGTTCCTGACGTTAGCAGAAAAGCTCTCAGTTTTTCTCCATTGAGAATGATATTTGCAGTAGGTTTTTCATAGATGGCTTTGATGATATTGAGGTATGTACCCTCTATCCCTACAGTTTGAAGAGTTTTGATCAGGAAAGGATGCTGTACTTTGTCAAATGCTTTTTCAGCATCTATTGAGAGTATCATATGGTTCTTGTTCTTTCTTTTATTAATGTATTATATCACACCAATTGATTTGCGGATGTTGAACCAAACTTGCAGCCCTGAAATAAATCCCACTTAGTCATGGTGAATAGTCCTTTTAATGTACTGTTGGATCCTATTGGCTAGTATTTTGGTGAGAATTTTTGCATCTGTGTTCATCAAGGATACTGGTCTGTAATTCTATTTTTTGATAGGATCCTTGTCTGGTTTTGGGATCAAGGTGATGCTGGCCTCATAAAATGAGTTTGGGAGTTTTCCTTTCATTTGTATTTTTTGGAACAGTTTCAGAAGAATAGGAATTAATTCTTCTTGAAATATTTGGTAGAATTCCCCTGGGAAGCTGTCTGGCCCTGGGCTCTTGTTTCTTGGGAGATTTTTGATGGCTGCTTCAATCTCCTTACTGGTTATGGGTCTGTTCAGGTTTTCTATTTCTTCCTGTTTCAGTTTCGGTAGTTTATATGTCTCTAGGAATGCATCCATTTCTTCCAGATTGTCAAATTTGCTTGTGTATATTTGCTCATAATATGTTCTTATAATTGTTTGTATTTCCTTGGTGTTGGTTGTGATCTCTCCTCATTCATTCATGATTTTATTTATTTGGGTCCTTTCTCTTTTCTTTTTGATAAGTCTGGCCAGGGGTTTATCAATCTTATTAATTCTTTCAAAGAACCAGCTCCTACTTTCGTTGATTTGTTCTATTGTTTTTTTTTGTTTGTTTGTTTGTTTCTATTTCATTGATTTCTGCTCTGATCTTTATTATTTCTCTTCTCCTGCTGGGTTTAGGCTTTCTTTGTTGTTCTTTCTCCAGCTCCTTTAGGTGTAGGGTGGAGTTGTGTATTTGAGACCTTTCTTGTTTCTTGAGAAAGCCTTGTATCATTATATATTTTCCTCTCAGGACTGCCTTTACTGTGTCCCAAAGATTTTGAACTGTTGTGTTTTCATTATTTGTTTCCATGAATTTTTTCAATTCTTCTTTAATTTCCTGGTTGACCCATTCATTCTTTAGAAGGATGCTCTTTAGTCTCCATGTATTTGGGTTCTTTCCAAATTTCCTCTTGTGATTGAGTTCTAGCTTCAGAGCATTGTGGTCTGAAAATATGTAGGGAATGATCCCAATCTTTCGATACTGGTTGAGATCTGATTTGTGACCCAGGATGTGATCTATTCTGGAGAATGTTCCATGTGCACTAGAGAAGAATGTGTATTCTGTTGCTCTGGGATGGAACATTCGGTATATATCTGTGATGTCCATCTGGTCCAGTGTGTCATTTAAGGCCTTTATTTCCTTGTTGATCTTTTGCTTGGATAATCTGTCCATTTCTGTGAGGGGAGTGTTAAAGTCCCCTACTATTATTGTATTATTGCCGATGTGTTTCTTTGATTTTGTTATTAATTGTTTTATGTAGTTGGCTGCTCCCATGTTAGGGGCATAGATATTTAAAATTGTTAGATCTTCTTGTTGGACAGACATGGTATAGTGTCCTTCCTCATCTCTTATAGTCTTTGGCTTAAAATCTAATTGATCTGATATAAGGATTGCCGCCCAGCTTTCTTTTGATGTCCATTCGCATGGTAAATTGTTTTCCACCCCCTCACTTTAAATCTGGAGGTGTCTTTGGGTCTAAAATGAGCTTCTTGTAAAGAGCATATTGATGGGTTTTGTTTTTTTTAATCCATTCTGATACCCTGTGTCTTTTGATTGGGGCATTTAGCCCATTTACATTAAGGGTAAGTATTGAGAGATATGAATTTAGTGCCATTGTATTGCCTGTAAGGTGACTGTTTCTGTATATTGTCTCTGTTCCTTTCCGATTACTACTTTCAGGCTCTCTCTTTGCTTAGAGGACCCCTTTCAATATTTCTTGTAGAGCTGGTTTGGTGTTTACAAATTCTTTTAGTTTTTGTTTTTCCTGGAAGCTTTTTATCTCTCCTTCTATTTTCAATGATCGCCTAGCTAGATATAGTATTCTTGGCTGCATGTTTTTCTTGTTTAGTGCTCTGAATATATCATGCCAGTTCTTTCTGGCCTGCCAGGTCTCTGTGGCTAAGTCTGTTGTCAATCTAATATTTGTACCATTGTATGTTACAGACTTCTTTTCCTGGGTTGCTTTCAGGATTTTCTCTTTGTTGCTAAGATTGTAAATTTTACTATTAGAAGATGGGGTGTGGACCTATTCTTATTGATTTTGAGGAGGGGTCTCCATGCCTCCTGAGTTTTGATGCTTGTTCCCTTTGCCATTTTAGCGAAATTCTCTAAATATTCCTTCTGCTCCCCTCTCCCTTTCTTCTTCTTCTGGAATCCCAATTATTCTAATGTTGTTTCATCTTAAGGAATCACTTATCTCTCGAATTCTCCCCTTATGGTCCAGTAGCTGTTTATCTCTCTTTTGCTCAGTTTCTTTATTCTCTGTCATTTGATCTTCTATATCACTAATTCTCTCTTCTGTCTCATTTATCCTAGCAGTAAGAGCCTCCATTTCTATTGCACCTCATTAATAGCTTTTTAAATTTCAAATTGATTAGATTTTAGTTCTTTTATTTCCGCAGAGAGGCCTTTTATTTCTCCAGACAGGGATTCTCTAATATCTTCCATGCCTTTTTCGAGCCCACCTAGCACCTTGAGAATCATCATTCTGAACTCTAGATCTGACATATTACCAATGTCAGTATTGATTAGGTCCCTAGCCTTCGGTACTGCCTCTTATTCTTTTTTGTGTGTGTGGTGAGTTCTTCTGACTTGTTATTTTATCCAGATAAGAATATATGAAGGAGTGAATAGAATACTAAAAGGGTGGCAAAGACCCCAGTAAAATGTGCTTTAACCAAATCAGAAGAGACCCCAAATCATGGGGGGAAGAAAGGGGGTAAAAAGAAGTTCAGAAAATAATTCAAAAAAGAAAAATATAAAAAAGATTATATATATATACATATATTAGACTGATGAATAGAACAGGGTCACCCACTTAATTTTGGGAGTATTTTGGTCTCTTAGAAGAAACTACCTACCAAAATTTTAAAGAATGAAAACACATATAAGGGTAAACGCGATGAAGGGTTGGAATATGACTATAAAGATGAAGATGAAAAATTTTTTTTAATTTCTAAAAAAGGAGTTGATAAGATAAGTTGGTTGGGAGAAGAAAGAAAAAGAAAGTGGAAAGAATTTGCTCAGGCTGGAGACTAGAACAAAGCCCTGTGCTAGATTTAGGGTATATTTTGATCTATTAGAAGTTATATCCCAAATTTTTTAGAAGAAAAAAACCCTATGTGTATACAAAAAATAAAGTTAGATATAATGAAGGACAAAATATGACTATAATGATGAAGCTTCAACAGATATATTTTTGAAAGGTATTGTTAAGGTAAACTAGTTAAAAAATGTTAAAAGGGAAAAGGATAAAAGTTTAAAAAATTAGCATAAGAAAAAAATAAAATTAAAAACAATTAACTTTGCAAGACTAAAGAATCATGGGGAGAAAGCCATGAATTCCATGCTTTGCTTTCTCCTCCTCTGGAATTCCACTGTTTTCCTTGGTAAGTGAACTTGGTCATGGCTAGATTTCTTTTTGATCTTCTGGGGGAGGGCCCTGTTGTAGTGATTCTCAAGTGTCTTTGCCCGAGGCGGAATTGCACCGCCCTTACTAGGGGCCGGGCTAAGTAATCCGCTTGGGTTAGTTTTGGGAGCTTTTGTTCCCTGAACACTTTCCGTACAGCTCCAGAGGACGGGAATGAAAATGGCGGCCTCCCAGTCTCCAGCCTGGAGGAGCTGAGAGCTCAGGGCCCCACTCCTCAGTGCGCCCTCAGAGAAAAGCACGCAATCACTCCCGTCTCCCTGCCCTCCGGCTGTGCTCCGAGCTCACCTAGCCTGTGACCAAGCGTCTGTCTCTGGCACACAGCCCCGCCTGGAGTCCCCAACCCCCACAGATTCATGTGCTCTTCCAGGGAGGTCTCCCCAGGTCTTGTGGGGTCCCCACTCACAGAGAAGTGGCCTTTGTCTCAAATCACCATTTAAGCTAACCCCAGGTTGAGAGCTCACTCCTCAGCTTTGTCTCTGTAGCCGGCTTCCCTGCGACACTCAGACACCCCCGATCCTTCTGTGACCCCGCGGGACCTGAGGCCACGCTGTCCCCATGAGGGCTCCACCCCCACTTAGCCTCTGGAGTGATGTCCCTCAGTGGAGCAGACTTTTAAAAGTCCTGATTTTGTGCTCCGTTGCTCTGCTGCTTGCTGGGAGCCAGCCCTTCCCCCTGTGGTCTATCTTTCCATCGCTTTGGATTCACTCCTCCTCCCGTCCTGCCTTCCCAAAAGTGGTCGATTTTCTGTTTCTGAAATTGCTGCTCTTCTTCTCTTTGATCTCCTGTTGGATTTGTAGGTGTTTGGAATGGTTTGATAAGCTATCTAGCTGATTTTCTGCTACCTGATGTCATCTCAGCCTGCTACTTCTCCACCACCTTGACTCCTCCCCATGCCAGTTTTGACCTTGACCTTGCACATTCTCATGGAAGGATTCAGACACTCCAGGGCAGACAAGAGGAGAGAACCAGGTGGCCTAGGATAGCAGTTGCATGAGTTAAGCAGCTCTGGGAGTTCTGCCCTTTGTGCTGGAGCTCTGAATCCCAGACTGGGCTCTCCACCACACCACAGTGCTGCCAGAGCAACAACACAGGTGCATTTTGTCCAAATGAGGGCACTTTTCAAAAGTAGAAAAAAGCTTGTTACTCTGGGGCAACAGACCTAAACTGTGAGTCTCCCAGGCAGATGGGAAGGGTATTGAATGCCAACCAGATTTTCTGATCAATCATGTCTCCACACCACTAAAGAGGTATCGTCATGTGGCTATGGGTGACCATAGGCTTCGTGAGCCAAGATCCCTGAGCATGGGTGGAAACAGGTTAGAGTGTGAAAGCTGTCCAAGCTGTGATCATATTCATATTGTAGGTAATTTAGGGATTATATGCTAGACATGTGGCATGATTTTTTGGGTCTTGGACTCCTTATACCAGTTGCATAAAGAATGAGGCAGCCTCTGAAAGGTGAGGTAACTCTGGGAGCCGGTAGGAAAGCCCATGCAGAGACAGGGCTGACATCAGCCAGTGCGTCCAGGCTGCACCCATCCCCTGTGTGGGGTGCCAGGCTACAGGGGTAAGGCACGGACCTCAGTCTCGGCAGAGTCCCAGGTTAAAGAGCCAAGGACGGGAGGCAGGGAGACAAGCAACCCAGTTATCGGACTGAGAATCTGAAATAAAGCAGCTGTCCTAGAAATAGAGCAGATGGGATTCATCAGCAAAGGGAGTGGCTGAAGGAGGCAGAGGGAGGGGACAGAGCTTCCTGACTCGATGGACCCTGTTTGTGGTCCTAACAGGAAAACTGGGAGAGACAGAGAGTGATATGGGCTCTGAGCTGGAGACGAGTCATTCCAGGAATGCCAATGTCCCAGAGGCACTGTAGCTTCACACCCGATTTTCAGAACTGGTCAATCAACCACTCCCGGTGGTAGATTATCATATTAACCTTAGTGTAGAGTCGGTGAAAACATTTCTTATAATACCCATTATCCTCACGGGATATTTCGAAGATATTACAGAGATTTCCAAACTAATCAGCTAATAATGGTCAAAAAAAAAAACCCTTAACTTTATTAATTATAATAACTTCAATGGGTCCCTTCTAAGCTGACTTGATCTTATGTTAACCTAGTCAGTCTGTCATTAATAGGTGAATAGGACTATCTCACTGACTTTGTTCCGTGTTCAGATATTCCCCCGGGTTGACTGGGTCATGGAACTCATTCCCTTCTGTGCTCCGCGTGTCAGTCGGGACCCTGTCGTGCATCAGTCCTGTGGGGTTCAACTCCTGTACTGCAGAACCTCACAATATGTTTCATAGTCCATGAAATTCATCCATTTCAAAGATCCAGTTCAGACATTTTAGTCCATCCAGAGCTCATCCAACCAGAGCCCCCACATGTGTCATTGGCAGTGTCCCTCTCCCTGCTCTCACCCCAGCCCCCCACAAGCCATCACCCCTCCCTGGATTTGTCTGTCCCCAATATTCCACATAAACAAAATCCTGCCACCTGACATCTTCTGGGACTGGCTTCTTCTCACTTAACACAGTACTCTCCAGGCTTGTCCTGGGTGTGGTGTGTGCCTGTGCCTTCTCTCTGTTGGTCAGCAATACTCCATCATATGGACAGACCCCATTTTATCCATCCGTCTGTCCATGGATGGACACTTGAGTTGTTTCCACTTGCTTGGCTATTTCGAATAATGCCGCTGTAAACATTTGTGTTCAAGTTATCATTTAGTTCTCTTGAATATACACTTTGGGGTGGAATAACTGAATCAGATGGTACCTTGATATCTAGAATTTTGAGGACCTAGCCAACTTTTTCCCAAGTGGCTTTGACACTTCCATTCCCATCGGCAATACAAAAGTTTCCAAATCCTCTACATCCTCCCCAATGCATGTTACCATCTGCTGTTTTCACTTGAGCTGCCTCTGTGGGTGTGAAGTGAGAGCGCTTGTGGTTTGGACTCATATTTCCTTAACAACTAATGAAGGAGCACATCTTCTCGTGGGCTCATCAGCTATTATACATATATTATATAGAATATATTTTCTTTGAAGAAATGTTCGTGACCTGAGCTGAAAGCAAGAGCCAGGGGGACACTTAACCAATGGGGCTACCCAGATCCCCCACAGGGATGGTACTTGTCATGGACTTGGTCAAATGTACCCATATCTGCAAAGCTTTGGATCTTGGCTTCCACACCAAAGGTCTGAGGAGGAGGGGAGGAGGGAAAGAGCAGAGCTGATGGCTGACCAAGGTTCAGAAAGTTCTGTACATGGACAATTTTCAGCCCATTTTCTTGCTTTGGTTAATCACCAGAATTCCGAAGTGTTTTAGTTGTTTTGCTGGAATTTTTATTGTCTTGGAGGAGAAGCAAGTTCACTGAGACATTTACTGGCATTCCAGAAGCGAATCTGTGATTACTCATCAAGAGACAGGCATTAGGAGAAAACATGGTGTGTTCAAAATACTAATCAATGCATTATGGGAAAACTTCTGGGAATTTTGATCATCTAAATTTTCCTTTTATATGATGCTATCAACTTCAAAGAACAATTATTTTTTATGGATTTGGGTACAATAAGTTATTAACACATGTGCAAGACTACAATATGCATAGATATTTCTTTCCTTATGCAACAGAATATTGAATGTAATAAAGAAAGTACACCACTTGTAGCCGATTAGAATTACTACTTTTTTTAGGGCATTTTTGAGTTATCATGGAATCAACTGGGAAGCAAGCATCATGGGAGTCTCGACATTCCAGGGACCCACTCAGCCCTAGCACTAACAGCTTCCACACCCCGAACACATAAGACTTAATGAAAATCAGAACAATTGAAAGAAGGAAACCGCACTACTGATTAGGAAAGCGACTTCAGATCCTGGGACGGAACAGTGGAAGTCTTGCTTGGGTAGGTGCCTTAGAGTTCTTTTTGCTTTTGTCAGTGGAATGTTTGTTGTTTCCTATGAAATAAAAAACAGATGTAAAGAAGTCAGATGGTTTCGACTACGTGAATTATTAAGTCTGGAGCAGAGCAAGACCTTGCAGCTTCTGCGCATTACTCCAGCCAACTCTATACAGGTTTAAGAAGTGGCAGAAAGTCTCTGGCTGCCACTGGCAGTTGTGTATGGCAACCTTTGAATCAGAAATGGCTTACACACTAATGCTTTATGCATTTTTGGAATCTTCCCATCTTGGATGGAAATAGTCATCCTTTCTCTGCCTTTCACACAACACCGACACCCCATGGGGCTGCGTGGGAAGGTCCAGGATGTGGTCTGAAATCCGGGGGCTCCTGCATGGCTCAGCAGGCTCCTCGTGGAGGCTAACAGGGCTGTCCTGTCACAGAGCTGTCACAGAGTGTCCCAGAGCTGCACTCCAGGTAATCCATTTGACACTTAATGACACATCATCAGGATGAGGTCCAAAGGCGTCGCTGCTGTGTAACTTCCCACATGTTTCTGTGCTCTGTCCTGCAAGCACTCCATGAGAACTTGGAGGACAAGACAGTCTCACCCTTTAAAGCCATCATCCTGTCTTCCAATCGACACGACAGTATTTTGTGGTTTGATGAAGCAAAGTCTGCCTTTCCAAGCAATAGCATCCTCTTAAAAAGAATAAAGTTAATCTGTGGTCCTGAAGGCTGGAAAGGAGAGAATGACTAAAAATTTCCTCTAGGAAAGCTCAAAATGCTGTTTTACCCGAGAGTCATGCATGCGGGGTCTTGTGCTCCAGACACCTGCGTGCAGGTCAGGGTGCACCAGCTTTTAACCACGAAGACCCGCATGTACATTCACATCTCAGATTGAACTGTGAATTTTTGTCCTTTTTTTTTAAATAATTTTTATTTTTTTAAAATTTCATTTCTTTTCAGCATAACAGAATTCATAGTTTTACAACACACCCAGTGCTCCATGCAATGCATGCCCTCCATAATACCCACCACCTGGCTCCCCCAACCTCCCACCTCTCACCCCTTCAAAACCCTCAGGTTGTGTGAATTTTTGTCTTACCCAAATGCTTCCTCTTTGGATTCAGGAAAATATTTGAGACCTAACACCTAAAATGGGTTTCTTTCTAGTTATTTTATTTTTTTAATTTTGTTTTAGGGTTTATTATTTCCTGTGAAGAAAACTGTAGTTCCCACCTTGCTTTGGTCCTTTGATGGTTATTCATGTGCAAAGCAGAGACCGTGCCTCAAAGTCGCCAGTGAATTAACGAGAACTCAGAAAGAGCAAAGAGTATACGTGCATCACAAAGGAAGGACAGGTGAAAATCGGCTTCATGGCAACAGGTTGAGCATTTTTATTTTATTTTATGCACTATTTTTTAAATTTAAATTCTGGTTCATTAACATATAGTGTAATATTGGTTTCAGAAGTAGAAGTCAATGGTTCATCACTTACATATGACACCCAGTACTCATCACAAGTGTCCTCTTTAATTCCCATCCTCCCATCCAGCCCCTCCCTTACCTCCCTCTATCCATCAACCCTCAGTTTGTTCTCTATTGTTAAGAGTCTCTATTGATAAGAGGACCAACAAGTGATTACAGTCTTTTATGGCTTGTTTCCTTCTCTCTTTTTTTATTCCCTCCCAATATGCTCCTCTGCTTTCTTTCTCAAATTCCACATATGAGTGAAACCATATGGTGTTTGTTTTTCTCTGACTAACTTATTTCACTCAGTGTCATACTCTCTAGTTCTATCCATGTCATTGCAAATGGAAGGATTTCCTTCTTTTTAATGGCTCAGTAATATTCTACCATGTGTGTGCACCATCTTTTCTTCATGCTTTCATCAGTGGATGGACGTTTGGGGTTTTCTCCATAGTTTGGCTATTGTTGATAATGCTGCTATGAACATTGGGGTGCACGTGCCCCTTTGAATCTGTATTTTTGTGTCCTTTGAGTAAATGCCTAGTGTGTCATTGCTGTGTCATAGGGTAGTTCTATTTTTAACTTTCTGAGGAAACTCCATACTGTTTTCCAGAGTGCATTTTTAGATGAAGGCCATTTTAGCTCTCTCTTTTTCTCTATTTTTTGTAGTAAAAAACATAATTCGATTTACTGTCCTTTTTGTAACCATTAAATATTAGGGAAGTGTACAAATATGTTACTTAGGCATCCTAGAAATGTAAGAATGCATGAATAGAACCATATTCTGAGTTTAGGTTGTGTCATGTCTCATGCACGGAGTCTGCTTCCTTGGGAGGGTTTTGGTTCATCCTTTACTGGGCTGTCTTTGAGTGTCTCAAGAAGCCCAGCTATGGGTGGCGAGAGGCTGGAGAGGTTATGGCTGGGACTGTAAGTCAGTCCAGTCCCTACAGGTAGGTTAATGGTGCAATCAGAATAGTAATGGTGGCAACGTATTCAAGTCCCATGAAGTGTTCAGTGCTTTGCACACACTATTTCTTAGGCTAACCCAAAAAGACACTCTCCACATCTTATAAAACAATTTGTTGAGATGCAGAAGCATTCTTTGTCCACACAAAACCTGTGGCACAGATCCCGCTCCTGGGGACTCTGTCTCCTCTTCCTCACCCCTCCCTCACCCCTCCCAAGCCCTTGGTGACACGCCTCCAGGTTTCCTCCTGAATCAGCCCCAGATTCTTGCTTTCCCACCCCAGTGCTTTCCCCTCTGTATCAGAGGACCACCAAGTGATTACAGAATACAGTGCTTCACTATTTCCACTGTCTACTCCAAAATAATACTCATTCTCTTTACCTCTTTGAAAACAATTGCTAAGGTGCTTTGCTCCTTACTTAAGCTGTTTTGCCTCCATATTATACCATAGCAATATGCCAGGCTTATGCCCAAGATAAGGAAGGAAATCACACAACTCAAGAATAAGGCCAACCAACCAAGAAAAAGAGGGAAGAGTTTCAACAAACAGGTCATGTGAGGAGACAGAAGACAGTGTCAGGATTCCGGGAAGGTCCAGCTCTGTCCACAGCAGGAGCTGCTGTCTTAGCTATGTAACGTTAGCTCCAGCTCAGTAAAGCGAGATAAGGAAGGGGCAGTTCCTATAAACCAGTAAATCTCTCTTCCATGAAACCTTGTATCTCAATAATACATAAAAAAAATTCCTGGACAGGAAATATGTAAGGAAATATGTAAAATACAGATTCAAAGGGGCACGTGCGCCCCAATGTTCATAGCAGCATTATCGACAATAGCCAATAAAACAGTATTTATCAGCTGTAAGTGACTTTTCTAAAGATGCAGAGTGAGCTGAAAAAGAGAGAGAGATGCATGAACGGGAAGTATGCACATAAAATGGTCCTCGGTATCATTATGGATCAGGAAAATGAAATGAGATACCACCTCATATCCGCTACCAGCAGCTACGACTAATGCTAAATTGATCGGCAATACTGACGGTTGGTGACATTGTAATAAGCCACCAGAATTCTCACTGACTCCTGGTAGGAATGAAACTTAGTACCCTCTCTTTGGAAATCAGCTTGACAGTTTCCTATAAAGTTAAAAATACCTAAAATATAACCCAGTAATTACTTTCCTAGATTCTCATCTGATAGAAATAAAAACACGGTCCGCACACGGACGTCCAGAGAAGTTTACTTTGTGAGCGCTGGAGCTGGGCACCATGCGATGCTCATCCACCGCCACAGGGCACGCACGTGTGGCACAGCCATGGAGTGGGATAAGACTCAAAAATGCTCTTAAAGACCTCCTGACACAGACTACATAGCTCTCTTTTCCAAATCCTGATGATGACCAAGAGAAGCGAAATGGAAGAGTGTGTGTAATCTGCTTCTATTCCGCAGACTCTCCAGGAAGGTCTGTTCTGTCTCAGGCGACAGAAAACGGATCCGTGGTTTCTGGGCCGTGGGGAGTCGGGTGGAGAGAGAGGACCGGGGAGGTCCCGCGGTGACGGGTGAGGAACCCTTCTCTATCTTCATGGTAACCATGTTTAGCTGCATACCTTCGTCAAAATACTTCCAGCTCCAGACTCGAGAGGAGTGTGTGTCACCTCACGCAAGTCCTCCCTCCGTCATGTGGTTTTAAAAATAAAAAGGAACGTCAGGACGTGAGCTGGGGGCTCACACCTGTCCTGGGCGTGTGAGCATCCAGCTCCAGCGGAAGGGGCCGCCTCGCTGAGGAGCCAGTGACCAGCAGCAGCAGGGCCCCGCTCCTCACTCCTTTCCTCAGAGTTCATGACATCATCTTAACAAATCTACACCCGTTCCCGAGGGGTTTTCCCTCAGCCACCAAGCAGTCGGTGACTTGCTGCAACTCCCTTTCCGGGTCTGATTAATGTGCTGAAGAGCCTTGTGGACTCAGAGAAATGCTCACTTCTTAGGCGGTACGTTTATTACCAATGGACGCAGCTCAGGAGTGTCTAGATGGAGGAGGAGTGCAGGGCGGGCCTGGGGAAGTGTCCCAGACTCTGTGCTCTCCCCAAATCTCCACGTGATCACCAACGTGGAAGCTCTCTAAGCCCCACACTTTTGGGATTTCCTGGAGGCCTCATTACAGAGGCATGACTGATCGAATTCTTGGCCAAGGGTGAGTGACTCCCACCTCCAGCCCCCAAGCCTCCGGACCATGGGCAGGGTGTGGAACTGAAAGGGCCAACCCTCTAATCACGTGATTGCTTCCCCAGGCAACCAGCCCCCACCCTTAGGGGCTTTCCAAAGGTCACCTGTTAACAGAACAAAATCTGTGTTTGTCACTCTCTACATTTGGGAAGGTCCAAGTGCTGTAGGAGCTCCATATAGGAACAGGAGAAAAGCCAAATATATATATATTTCTTTGACAAATCACAACATCACAAATTCTGAGCAAGATTTTAGTTGCTCTCATGGAATGTGATTTGGCTTACTCTAATTCCATTCCAGTATGGAAGCCCGGGCTTTTCCTTCCAACCCACTGCCCACTTGTTTAGAAGGTTTTCACCCTCTTTTTCGGGTGGGCAAGGCATCCTAATACCCCGAGATGTCTGGAAGGCCGGGTGATCAGACTGAGCTCTGCGAAGGGTCTGTGTGGTACCCACACGCTTGGAAACGACAGTTGACATAAAGTGCTAGAGACATCACTGCTGACATGTTGAAGCTTTAACTAAATTAAAGATTTTTTTTAGTTAATTATACATGCATGAAATTAGCCTTCTTCTCTATGCACATGATCTCTAACTTGATGATTCTCCTGCAAACTTCATTTGCAAAATCTTTTAAAGCTTATTAAGCTCTTTGACAAATATTCTGTCTTGGTACAATCATTTCATTACCAGATTGCAGATGTCTGCCTGCCTCTCTCTCCGTCTCTCGGAGTCCGGCTGACCGGTGTACTTTCTTCCTATGTCTGTGGTGATATTTACGTGACTTTAGCTGTAATGGAATAACTCAAGCACAGACAGAATATGGCTTCAATCACAACATTTTAACATGCTGTGGAAGAAAAATCATGTTGCATTTTATTTGCTTTGTATTTTATTTGCTATTTTCAAAAGTTGAATACTGCATTTTAAAAAAAAATGAGAAAGCAAATTTTGACAAGTTTTATACAAACACCTCTACTCTTTCTCTTTAATATTTATATTCCCACCCGGCAACAGGGAAACCTCTTGAACCGACCAGAAGAGAGGAAGACTGCGGGTCTCTCTCTTCAGTCATCAGGGACGGGCCAGGGCCAAGGCATCTGTCTTTCCCTGGAGATGCCTGTTCAGTCTCCAGAGCGTTAACTCCACCATCAGAACAGGGGCAGATGCTGATGTCTTGTTGCACTTCTCCGCACCTGTAACAGCTCACGCATGAGGTGTTCCCACCAGGTTTTGCGAGCGGCATCGGAACATGTGCAAGTCCTGGGAGAGCAGTGGTTCCATCGTCACTGCCACCCCTGTGTATCGTCTAAGTCTGTTTGGCTGAAAGCATTAAAAATATAACGGACTCTGCTTGCACTTTTTAAGTGGAAGGCATCACAATAATATGTGTCTTCACAGGTGTTCGTAGGTGTGAACGTCCATTCTTGCGCCACGCCGTCACATGCATTCTGTCCTCAATTCAGGTTGACTTTTCCAGGTTTCCGGTTCTGTCTGCTGTTAGGACATGAGCTGTTCCGAGCGAGGCTGCCTCTAAGACCTTCACCTCATCTCTCTGTGGTTTCTCAGTTTCTGCGATCTGGGAGTGTGGCACCCACTCTCCGAGTCACCACCGTGCAGGAGCTCCAGTAAGAAGCTGCTCCCCCGCTCCCGGACTCCTGTCTCCTTCGCGGGCACAGACGGCGCTCCGACTCCCTCGCTGGACTGCCCGCTCCAGGGAGGACGGTCCGCAGCGTCACGGCGCCCACAGCCCTGGCTTCCCTGTCATTTCACAGCCCCTGGCCCAGCACAGGGGCCACAGGCCGTGACACGGCCGTTCACTTTAACACTGGACACACATGAAAACCTCAAAATAGCCAACCATATTATTTGTGTTTACATGACAGTTTCATGTGGGTTTGTACTCACTTTTATTTGTTTAATGTATCAGAAATTATGAGTTGATCCTAATGTCTGAAACTGTCCTTTCTCCAGTCTCCGTGGCACAGCGAAGGACGTGGCAGGCGGCTCACTACTCTGCAGAAATTTCTTTAAACTCTGGGTTCCTCTGTTCTTTTACAAGACCAAATACACACAGTGAGGTTTTCTTTTAAGAGTATAACTTTGATCCTAAGTGCTTTCTCTAGTGTAAGTTTCCAGAATTGAGAACCTATTTGTATATAGAGAGATTTAAAATGTCTCTTAGCTCTTTGACCTCTCCTGTGTTTATTCTAGAAAGTCTCTTGTCAATCGACTTCCAAGGCCTTCGCCAGCTCCGTTCTGTTTAGTCTGACCAGGGTGAAAAATACAAATTAACCAGGTTCAACTGTGTATAGCAATCCATCATGTGACAAGTAAAGGTGGGGTCTGCAATCGGTGAGGGGGCAGAAGGCAAGCTGAGGGCAAAGCACAAGCCGGCACTGCACCCGCTCCCAGCCAGGTGGGCCGGGGGAACGTTCCTCAGGCCCTCCTGGCTGCCCCAGGACCAGGAGAGGGGAGCATGTGTGGTTAGCTGGCAGATCTCAGCCCTGGCAGACAGGAGTCTCTGTCAGTTTGCTGAATCTTACTGATTTAGAAGAGAAGAAGCCAATCTCCAGAAACCTGTAGACCCCTTTCCTGGAGCCCCAACATCTCCCTTCCCCCATAGGATAGACAACCTCCTACCATCAGTCCCTCCTCGAAAGCCCAGTGCAGCTCGTGCTGCCCCCGTCCCTGTCATAAAAACACCTTCTTGTGGTGGGTTTTAGGGAGGCACGTATTGCATGGAGCACAGGGTGTGGTGCAAAAACAATGAATACTGTTATGCTAAAAAGAAATAAAAATAAAATAAAAAAAAAAAAACTAAAAAAACTGCAAACCACACCACAGTCGGGGAGAGGTGAACGCTTTGGGATGACAATAAATTCATCCCTATACCTCACACGATCACTGAAAGAATTTTCATAGAAGAGGGAACCTATAAATGTTAAAAAGAAACTTTTTTTCCCTGGCAGTACAGTAGATTAGACACCCCGGCTGAGTCTGCCATCACTACCACCTGCCCTTCTGAATTCCCAAGCGCCCAGGCTCTGCGCTCACGCAGACACGGTCCTGGTGTTTACACAATGTGTCCTGTTACATGCGCTTGAAACATTGTAAGGGAGACTCACAGCTGAAGCTAGAGAGGCCAGCTCAGCCCGAAGCCTATTCTCCCCAGACAGCCGCGTCCAAATCCAACAGAACCTGAGCGGCGAATGTTTAATACTGTTGGTTATGTAAGGAAACTCAGAATGTAGCTTAATTGTGGCCATGCTGCTGTAACAGAGATCGGATACTCTCTCTTGCCTTAAGGCTGGAAGGGGGAAAAAAAAAAAAAATATATATATATATATATACATATATATATATGTATATATATATATATAGAAGAGCATTCAGCCTCCAGCCTGCACAGTGAGCTCCGAGACAGGAAACAAATAAGGGAGACTGGCAGGTGCCCCAGGAGGTGGGCAGGAAGACCTCCTCCTGCAGCAGTGACGGGAGGAGCCCCAGCTTCCCCCCCTCTCCCCATCTCCTGGAGCTGACGGGGGCATGAGGGCACTGAGGGCATAGGACAGCACAGGACAGCTGCAGAGCACAGCTCTGGAGAGATCCTCAAGGATTTTTTTTTTTCTTTTTGCAACTAAATAAGGAACAGACCTTTGTGAGCTGAACTCCCTGAGGCCAGGGAGCAGAGCACTTAGGAATAATCCCTCCAAGTCACAAACTTGGAGGCTGGCTCACCTCCCCACTGCCCAGACTTAAGAAACTCCGAAATACATCAGATTAAATATTTGGAAGGGCACTGCTTCAGTAGTGTGGCTAAGTTACGTCCAGAATCAAGTCTGCTTGGTCCCACCCACAAGATTCACAAGCAGACCTTGGAAAAATCCAAGCTGTCGTCAGTACGTTCACTGTGTCTCCGTTCCAGTCTCAAAGCTTCTAATGTTACACAAAAATTCAAGTCCCAACAAGGCAAATTTACAATGTCTGACATTCAGTTAAAAATCACCAGTCACAGGGCCCCTGGGGGGCTCAGTCAGTGAAGCATCTGCCTTCGGCTCAGGTCCTGATCCCAGCGTCCTGGAGTCCAGCCCCGCATCGGGCTCCCTGCTCAGTGGGGAGTCTTTCTCCCTTTGCTGCTCCTCCCACTGTTCTCTTACTCTCCCTCTCTCTTTCTTTCTCTCTCTAAAATAAATAAATAAAATCTTAAAAAATCACCAGTCATGTAGTGAAATAGGAAAATGTGATCCCAATTCAGGAAGTCATGCCCCATGTGTTTTGTGTTGTTCAGTCACAGCCAGCAAAGATACCGTCGACACCATCAGTGGACGGAGACGCTGAGTAGCTGTTACATTGTCTCTCTACCCCGTGTGTCCTAGAAGGGGCAGCCAAAAGGGGACCCAGGGGACAAATCTGGCTGCAGACTGTTTTGGTAAATCAAGCCTCATGACCATGTCTGTTCACTTGCGAGTGTCTATGGTTGACTTCATTCCATGAGGGCAGATTTGAGTAATTTCAAAAGAAACATCGTGGCCTGCAAATCTCAGAGGGAATCAGCCATCAGAAATCTGCACAAAGAAGAGCCCAGACCCAGACAGCTGCATGGATACATTCTACCAGATGTTTACAAGAGAATTAACACCCCCACTTCACAAAATCTTCCATAAGGTAGGAGATGGGAGGCCCTGCTCGCCTGCTCCAGGAACAGCCTTCCACAGGACAGATGAACACACACCGGGCTAAAGGAAGAGGTCCAGCAGACTTCAGACCAACACGGGGCTCACCTGGTCCCACCAGGATTCTGGACCTGAGCGGCTCCTCCGAATTGTCCTAAATGGAGGGAGGGACCAGTCCTCACAGTCCTGTATTGACCAGTGTGGGGATGGGGACTCTTCCTTGGCTGGAGTGGTTCCTCTGGCAACAGGATCTTGCGTTGGGGGGAAATTTGAGGGGTTCAGGTGGGCCTGCCAGCTGCCAACACTCCCAGATGTGGGGGGAGCCCACACCCCTGTCCTGCACAGGAAATGCAATGACACACAGCATGTGGCATGTAGGTGTGAAAACATGGGGCAGAAACAGGATGATAACAGATGCATGAGATATATCCTGATGGATGTTAATATTAAGTTGTATAACATGTATTTGTAGCACACGACTTTAAAAGAAAATGAATTCTTAGAGAAATAGTCCCTATATAATGAGAAATGCTTGTCATCAGAAATTACAATATGTTGAAAATTATGTGCATGGAGTAAAATAACCTCCAGTTATATAAAGAAAACTTTGAAAAACTTACTGGCATAAGTTGAAAACTCACCTGTATAATGGAAACTTTTAACACAATTCTCTTTTTATTGATAGCCTCAGAAGACAGAAAAGCAGGTAAGAATATAGAAGATAGGAAGAACATTAACAATAAAGAATGAGGAATACAATCCAAGAATGTATGATCTTTTCAACTAAACATAGAACTTAAAAAAAAACTTGATGATGCATTGGACACAAATTAGTAAGGCATTACTGTGTTTGCATGTCAGTAGAGAATATCGCATGCAGAGTTGTGCCTCATACACCATAAGAAAAAGGTCACTGTATGCAATATTTTCAAAAAGACAAAAGCAGTACATTTCCTAGGAATAAATACAAAAATGTGTGCAGAACTTTTATGGACAAAATGATTACAGAATGATGTTGTTATAGGGAGAGAAAATTTGACTTATGGGAGAGGAAAATAAAATCCAGAAACAGACTCATGGAATCAGGGCAGTGTACATTAAGATAGAATGAACTTCACACATCAGTCGGGGAAAGGATGGACTCCCACAAAGAAGGCAGAAATAATTGGGCACCTTCAGGGAAAGAAGGAAAGAGCAACAGAACCCAGCCCCTGCATCATGAACAGTGATCTAGACAATGAAAGTGAAAAGCGGAATTCACTAGAAGATTATTTTGGAATTACATTCATAGCCTCGGGAAAGGAAATGGTTTATTAAATGGAACATAGACTCCACTGACGAAAGGTGTATATACTCACCTACAGTGAAATCAGTGACTTCTGTTCACTAAAAGACACCAGAAAGAGAGCAAAATAAACAAAGAACAAAACAGGACAGAATATTTGCCACACATGTAACTGATGTCCACTGCAATTCATAATAGAAAAATCATTCCTGTGTACACAAAACAAAAGGAAAGCCAACACAAAAAAAGTACATAACATTTCAATAGAACTTTCTTTAGCCATTCGTCCATGGAAGGGCATCTTGGTTCTTTCCACAGTTTGGTGACCGTGGCCATTGCTGCTATGAACATTGGGGTACAGATGGCCCTTCTTTTCACCACATCTGTGTCTTTGGGGTAAATACCCAGTAGTACTATTGCATGGTCATAGGGTAGCTCTATTTTTATTTTTTATTTTTTTAAAGATTTTATTGATTTATTTGACAGAGATCACAAGTAGGCAGAGAGGCAGGCAGAGAGGCAGGCAGAGAGAGAGAGGAGGAAGTAGGTTTCCTGCTGAGCAGAGAGCCTGATGTGGGGCTCGATCCCAGGATCCTGAGACCATGACCTGAGCTGAAGGGGGACATGGGGAGATGGAGAGGAGAAGGGAGTTGGGGGAAATTGTACGGGAAGATGAACCATGAGAGACTGTGGACTCTGAGAAACAAACTGAGGGTTTTGGAGGGGAGAGGGGTGGGGGGTTGGGTGGGCCTGGTGGAGGGTATTATGGAGGGCACGTACTGCATGGAGCACTGGGTGTGGTGCATAAACAATGAATTCTGGAACACTGAAAAAATTTAAAAATAAATAAATAAAATTGTTTTTAAAGTTTCAATAGAACTTTAAAGAAGATGAGGGGTGCCTGGGTGGCTCAGTAGGTTGAAGCCTCTGCCTTCAGCTCAGGTCATGATGCCAGGGTCCTGGGATCAAGCCCTGCATCGGGCTTTCTGCTCAGTGGGGAGCCTGCTTCCTCCTCTCTCTCTGTCTGCTTCTCTGCCTACTTGTGGTCTCTGCCAAATAAATAAATAAAATCTTAAAAAAAAAGAACTTTAAAGAAGATGATACTGGATTGTCCAAGAAACATGTGAAGGTATTTACAACCTACAATCATAGAAATAAAAATTAAACCACAATGAAATACCATTTATATACATCAAATTGGCAAAACTTACAACAGTGATAATATGGAATATTATCCACATGGATAGATGGATATTTCCATATGGAAAATTATTCTATGGATAATTAGGAAGAATATGGAGCAATAGAAACACTTGTGTTCTGTCTGGGGGACATAAATTAACACAATCACCAAAGGACATAATGCAACTTCATCTAGTAACCCTTGAGATGGGCACGGACTTGACTTAGCAAACACACTTGCAGAAAGAAACAGAGAAATGTGTCTCATGGAAGCACCATTTATGGAGTTGTTGGGTCCATAATCAAAGGAACGAGACTGATACAAAGCGAAGGTCAAGCAAAGCTTTATTTCACACCAAGCATCGAGAATCAAACTGACTGGCCAGGGCCGTCTCTTGCAAAGAGGTGATCTCTCTCTGCCTTATAGACTAGCTTTTAAGGGCAAAGGCCATGTGGTTGGGCCTGGCCACGCACAGGTGGCCAATGAGATTGTAACACAGAGAAAGCTGCACAGTCCTGCCAGGTCACACATAAGTGACCAATTGAATTACAATTTACCTTATAGTAAACATTTGAACCAGCCTATCACCTTGGTCAGAATTGGCGCCCAAAGGGCACCCAAAGGGCGGGGCCCATACTCCTTGGTAGCTAGGGAGACAGTATGCGCCCCCACTGATTGAATACCTCCACCTGGCCTGACCCACCGTTGTATTTGGGCTTTGTTACCTGGGACTAGTTCCCAGGACTTGTTTTAAGTAAGTCCCTTGGGGGAAGGGGTCAGAGACAGTTTAAGTTTTACGGCATAAACAATAAAATCATTCAAAGTCATTGTTTAACCAGATGGAATAGCTCTGGCTAAATAAGCCCTTACAGAGTCAAGCCCAGAAATGACAAAAAGGTGCACCTAAAGCCCAACGTGCAGATCACTTTCTGTATATTAACACAAGAGAATAGGAAGTAGTGAACATTAACGAGTCACAGTGAGACAAAACCACATGGAGAAATCTTGGGGATATGACATTTATTCAAAAGCAAGTTGCCAAACACTTCCAACACAATAATGCCCCATGTATGTAAAATTAAAAATGTAACACACCCAATAATGTGTTTATAATGAAAACATATATGGTAAAAATATAAAGAAAACACAGTTCAGTGGTAAACACAGGTGTGGTCCAGGACACACCTCTGATGGGGGGAAGGAGAGCAGTGAGGTCTCTATTCTCAAGGTCATGTCCGTGCTCTTGCTCTTCAACTGGGTAGGATTGGTGTCTATTGTGTAATTTCCACACCAGGCACATCCCAGAGACTCTGGGTTCTGTTCCAGAGCACCACAGTCAAGCAAGCCTCACCATAAAATGAGTCAAATGCCTTCTAGAATGTTCTTCTATCCTGTGTATGGATCCAAAAAGAGTTGCTGAATGAATGCCAAGGTCCCAGAACACTGGTGTCTTGAGCACAAATGCACAGAAAAGACAGTCAAGGTGTCTTGAAAAGTGAGCAAGAAAGGCGTAGAGAAAAGGGAACAGAAACGAAGACAGGATAATGAAAGACCACAAACACCGAAGAACTCTCATCAGAAGGCTAACAGCAGGACCTCTGGGTGGAACTGGGAACATAATGGTCTCCCCTCCTTTTAAAAAATTTGTAGTTTAAAACTTTTTCACAACCATCTCCTATTAAAAGTTCTGAGAAAGAACAGAATGTAACAAAACAACTAAGGCTGTGAAAAAATGGACTCTGGCAGAAAACCAAGAAAGCCACGTTGCTGGGAATGAAGGCATTTCAAGAGGTTTCGACGGTCACGGCCAGGACGAGCCTGAGCCCCAGAGCCTGGGGGCTCCTGTGGGTTGTCAGCTGTTTCCTGTCTTTTCAAAAGAGGAGGTGCCGGTGCCCCGCTCAGGCAGCGGCCTCCAGGTTGTGGGGGGATGGCGGGGCCACCTGCCCAGGTTTAGGGAAATAGCCGCCTGGGAAAGACGCTGACACTAACTGTGGTTTCCAGCAAGGATGCATTGGCTCACGGGTCTGTGTGACCCGCACAGCCACACATCATGCCACACTCTCCACTAGAATGACCCCTTTCCACTGGAAAAGTTCCAGCAGGGATCCCAGCCCAAATCCCAGGCCAGGCCAGGTCACCCCAGGGCAGGGTGTGCATGTCCCACCTGGACACCTGGCGCGGACCGCTGACCTGACACTCACTCCCCATCGGCAGATGTTACATGTCCCTCTGTGCTCCTCGCATGCCCCCGCACCATGGTCCATCAGCAACCAGAAACCTGGGAGCTCCAACCTGAGCATCCCTGGCCGTTCCTGTCACCCATTCCCATCTCTCGTCCTTCCTTTCTCCTTCTTGAGTTTTCTGGTTGTGCTGAGTGTGGTGTCCCCAGAGGAGAGTGGCAGACAGACTTGGCTCCTGTCCCTTGGTCTGTCAACTTCTGGCTGTGTCTCTGTGAAGAACACTGGCAGCTCCAATCCACAGTGACCCCGTCAGAGAGCTTCCCTCCGAAGGGAAACCTTGAGGGGTTTCATAAGGGTGCATGAGCAGTAATTTCATCCCTTTAGCTGTTTGCTCCTGCCCTGTTGGGGTACCTGGGGTGACTGTGGGCCTCCAGACTCCCATCTCTCTCCTTCCAGCACTTGGCAATAGTTCCTTCAGGGTCTGGAAGTCTTGGCTGTTTCTGCAGCATCAAGACAAGCTGTGTGTAAGGCAGCACGAGACAGACTTGGCCTCATGGGTCTTGGTTAGCATCCCTGTTGGAGGCTTCAGAATTTGACAGAGGGCCCGAGTCCCTCTCAGAAGAGGCAGAGGAAATGCAGGCTCCCGGCCCACTTGCTGAGCACTGAGCACCCCTCAAAACCCAGGATCCGTAGAGCGTGCAGAATGCTATGCCTCCTCGCTGGGGGACCCCGGGTCAGGGAGTTAGAATTAACGCACAAGGACGGGCGTGATATAGGCTAGGGAAAAAACCCACTTGGTCACATATCTGTCATTATCACTTCTCCTTCCTCGGGTGCCCTTGCTTTTGTCCCAGTATCTTCCCTTCCCAGTCGGATTGATCTCGGAGAATCTGACGCCCTTGCTGAGTTCTTCATAATGACTCGGTTCCCTCCCCAGCAACTGATGCTGAGGGCTGTGCTCTGTCCTCCCCAGATTTGTAGGTTGGCTTCCTCCCCCCAAGGACTTCAGAACGTGACTTTATTTGGAGAGGGGGCCTTTAAGGGGTGACTAAGGTAAAGTGAGGTCACGGGGGGGGCGCTGATGCAAAATGACTGGTGTCCTTGCGGGGAGATCAGGACACAGACACTCACAGAGCATGGCCAGGTGAGGACACAGGGAGAGGAAGGCTGTCTGCATGCCCAGGACAGACCTCGGGAGGGATCAGCCTGGCCGGCACGGGGATCTTGCACGCCCACCTCCCTGACTGGGAGACAGTAAGGGAGCGTCTGCTGATAGGCTGCTTGCCTGTGCATTTTGTCCCAAGAGCTGGAGTAGACAGCAGGAGGCTGCAGGGACATGTCCCTGGCTAACCCTGCCCTGGGGGGCCTTGTGGGCGGCAGCGTCTATGACAGGGAGCTGTACGGATGCGATGGCTCCTCTTCCTGCCCCTGGAATGCAGGATGGTTCCCAAGATGTGTGGGGACCAGACTCCTTATGTCTCTCCAAGACACGGTCTTCCAAGTGTCTGGCAATGATTTCATGAAATGGAATGATTGTCCTGCTCCTGTTCCAAGCTGGCCCCTCGGAGAGCTTGATCCTCTGTAGCTACCCGGATCTCTTTCAAAATCTCATTGGCTGCCCTTGAAAATCAGCGTTTTAAAGGTCATTTCGTATAGCATATTTAGGAAAAGAATAAACATGGCATTTCAAAAAATGAATGTTCTAAAAACTATAAACATGACATTCACCAGGAATGGAGCAATAAGATGGGATCACAAAGGCTTCATAAAGTTTTAGATAAAATTAACACACGCAACTTCTCATGCACTGCTGGCAAAGTGTCTTAAAATTACAAGAAATAAACACATTCAGTCTCAGCTCCTTTCAAAGCTGCAATAAAGCTCGTGTTCTTATCTCGGTTTATCGAATGCTTTTTCTAAGCCTGGAATGACCTCAGAGATGATATGTCCTACTAATACTGATGATGTTCTCCATCTAAAGGGGCCAGACGTGAAATCTCTTCCAAGTACGCGACTTCGGATCCTGGTCTCTCTGCTGCCCCTCCGGTGCGGGTCCTGTTGGCACATTTTCTCTATCCCTCACTTTCTATTTGTTTGTATCTTTGAATCGCGAGTGTTTGGCCTCCAGTATCATCTGATTTCATGTCTGCAGGTGCCAAAGAGAAACGGAACCCGCGGCTGCTTCTCAGGTTCCCTGTAACTGTGGGGCGACCAGGCTCCCTTGACCCGAGTCCCGGGCTGGGGGCAGCCCTGGCACCTGCCGTCTGCTGAGCCCGCTTGTTTCTCACACAGTTTTACTGCGTTGTCTGCGGCAACACCCGCAGTGGGGGAGAGCGATGGAGCAGAGAGGGAGGCGCGCGTGCGGCCTGGGACTCAGGCTCTTTCCACACGTGAGCTCCTGGACTTTTTGTTTGAACAGATTTTTGAGGTCCAATTTATGCAACATAATTCACCTCTTTTAATGTAGAATTCGGGGACGGAGTGTACAGAACCGCACACCACGCCACAGCCCAGTCAGCCCGGACGATCTGCGGGGCCCGTCTCGTTCAATCCTCATTCTCATTTCCACCCAGAGTCCCAAGCAACCATGAATCTATTTTCGTCTCTATAATTTGCCTTTTCTGGATATTCCATACAAATAGGATGTAGCATATTGTCTTTCCCATGAGGCTTCATTAGCTCAGCACAGAACTATTGAAGGTCACACATTTCATAGCGTGATTTGCTTGTTTTTAGGACTGAACGCTGTTCCGATGTCCTGGCACGGGCATTGCAAGACCGCGTACCCCTTTACAAGTCGGTGGACGCGTCAGTTCTTTCCGTGTTCGCGTGGTTATGGATGAAGCCCGTAGGAGCAAGTCCGCTCCGGGTAGAGCTGCTCGACCCGCTGGTAACTTGACATGGAGCTTTCTAAGTAGCCAGCCAACTGTTTTCCAAAGTGGCTGGACCGGCTCGCAGCTGAGCCGCCCCGTGGGAGGGCACAGGGCGCGCCCCCCACAGACACCGGTTATATGGCTTTTGGTCACAGCCAGGAGCGGAGCGGGACTTGGGGTCCCACATCTTAGCAAACGTCTCTGGAGCGGCTGCTGACCCTGACCACACAGGTCTTTACATCACTCTCTGGTCTCCGTGGTAAAACAGCTCTACCTTTTCCTGTTTTTAATTGGATTCTCTGTCTTTCCCTGGTTGTGAGAGAGCTCTGTATGTTCTCATACAACCCTTTGTATGAACTAAAATTGGCCAATTTGTTTTGTCTCCTCCAAGTCTTGACTTTTTATTCTCTCAGTGATATGAGGTCCAGTGTGTCATTTTTCTTCTTTCGTGGAATGTGCACTTGGTGTTATCTGAGAAATATTTGCATAACGGTTTCAAAATTCTCTCCCATTTTAAAATTGTGACTTCGATGGTCCATTGTGGCGTGATTTTGAGCTTTGATCTGATTTCAGCTTTTGCGTGTGGTTTTCCAATCGTCCCTGCTCCGTTTGTTTGGAAAGCTCACCATTTCGACAGTCGAATTACCTGAATTTGCTGAAAATCAACTGACTGTAAACATTGGTGTTTATTTGTGGATAGTGAGTTATTTTCCACGAATCTGCCTGTATATCTGTACGCCAGGATCACATTCTCTTGATTTACTGAAGCTTCTCAGTAAGTTTTTAACAAGGAGAGTGGAATTCCTCCAAGTTTCTTCTGTTTCAAGATAATTTTAACTATTGGGGATCTTTTCATTTGCACGTGAATTTTAAGATGATCTTGTCAAGGACTAGGAAAGCATCATGCCCTCTGGCAGGTACGGAGTCGGATCTGTGTGGGGATTTGGTGAGAGCTTCCATCTTAAACACTGACTTTTCCAGTCCACAAACATGGACTCTCCACTAATTTCAGCAATATTTTATAGTTTTTAACATAAAAGTCTTACTTTCTTTGGTATGCTTATTTCTGGGTAATTAGCATCCTTTTGATGCTAACTCGTGTGAATAAAGATAGTCTAAATTTCATTTTTAGATTGTTCATTGCGAGTATGTATTGTTCTCCTCTCCTCCTTCTCCCTCTTTTTTCTTTGGCCAAACATGTAAATGGTAAGACTAGGTATCCTTGCCTTGTTCCTGGTTTTAGAGGAGGAAACACTGAGCTTTTCACCGTTAGGGATGATGTTGACCGTGGGGTTTTTCATCAATATGCTGTAGCAGCTGCTTCCTGTTCCTAATTTGTGGAGGATTTAACCCACCAATGATGTACGTTTCATCAAACACTTTTTCTGCATCTGCTGAGACGACTGTATTTTTTGTCCTTTATTCTTATGGTTTATTGTATTAGCTGATATTTGGATATTAATTAAACTTCCAATCTTGGGCTGAATCCCACTTGGTCATGGTGTTTGATCTTTGTATGTGTTGCTGGATTCAGTTTCCTAGTATTTTGTTGAGGATTGTTGCTTTTGTGTTCATAAGAGATACAGGTTTGTAGTCCTCCTCTCATGATGGTTTTGTGTGGTTTTGGTGTCAGATTATTACTGGTCCCATAGCGTGAGTTGGGAGCTGTCCCATTCTGCCCAGCTTTGCAGAAGAGTTCCTCGAAGACTTGATATTATTTCTTCTTTAAGTGATTGGTAGAATTTACCAATGAAGCTCTCTGTGCCTCAGTTTTCTTTTGTGAGTAGAAATATTTTTCACTGTTAATTCACCTTTTTTATTCATCACAGATTTATTCAGACTATTTTTTTAAGATTTTACTTATTTATTTGAGAGACAGAGAGTGGGCACGAGCAGGAGGAAGGGCAGAAGGAAAAGGAGAAGCAGGGGCCCCGCTGAGCAGGGAGCCTGACACGGGGCTCGATCCCAGGACCCTGACATCATGACCAGAGCTAAAGGCAGAGGCTTCACTAACTGAGCCACGCAGGTGCCCCCAGACTTTCTTTTTATAATAATTTTTTTGGTAATTTACATTTCCAGAAATTTGTCCATTTTATTTAAATATCTAAGTTGTTGGTATAAATTTGTTTGTAGTTATCCTTAAGATGCCTTTGATTTCTGTAGGGTAGGTAGTTATATTTCCTTTTTGTCCCTCTTTTTGGTAAGTCGTGTCCTCTCTGCCTCTCTTCAGGGTCAGTCTGGCTAAAAGTGTGTCGACTTTGCTGACCTCTGCATAGCACCAACTCGGGTTTCACTGAGTCTACTGTTCTTCTGTTTTCTAGTTCATTGATTTATTCTGTAGTCTAAATTACCTTCTCCTGGGGCTTACTCACTTCTCTTCTGGGTTCTTATGAGGCGGCGTACATGATGGGGCTGAGATCTTTCCTCCTTCTAACGTGGCTGCCCCAACCTGTAGGTTTCTTTCTCGTCATGAGTTTAGCAGCTTCTTATCAATGTATTTTTATTCTCATCATTTTCACATATTTTAAATTTTTCCTTGAGATTTCTTTTTCGAAGAAAATTTTAGAAGTGTATTATTTATGGTGCAGATATTTGTGTATTTCCTGAATTTCTCTCTGCTATTGCTTTTCAAATTTGACTTCGTTGTGGTTGGAGCACACGGTTTATTTGGTTTAGTTAATTTTATGTTTATTAAAAATTATTTTATGGGTTAAAATATGACCTATCCCGGAACTAAAGAGAGATAGTGTTCTGAAAAAGGTCAGTTCACCAGGGAAATGCCATAATCCCAATATTTAATGGCCTGTGAATGTATGCACTGAGGCACACAATGCGCTGAGACAAAGTATTTCAACAGTTACGGGCCCACGGGAAGCGCGTCAACCAGTGACGGCCGCTTCAGCTTCAAGCCCTGGCCGCTTGCTACCCAGGACCCCACGCAGAGAAGCTGTCAGCCTCAAGCACCCCTTTTCTTCTTTTTGTAAAAGCCGATTGATGTGTGTGAGTCATGGGTCAGTGGCTCCTTCAAACCATCACAAACCTTCCCACGCCCCACCTGCCATGAGATTTTTTTTTTTTAATTTTTAAACCCAAGAGCCCAGATTTCATTTGTGTTGGTGGTGTTTTTGAATTAGAATTATGAACTCGATGATGCAGTCCTGAGCTCCGGGAGTTAGTGTGAGGCTGAAGCAAGAACCGAAGGTGAATTCGAGGCTGAGCCTCTCTGCGGGGTGGCCCGTGCGGACGGTTCTTCTCCTGTTTCTCCCGTTCTGCACACAGCATGCTCTGCATGTCTGTTCCATTCCCGAAGCTAACACGGAGCCGTGGCCAGCAGGCTGACCGCTGGGCTAGCGTCTGGGCTGGGGGAAGAGCGTGGATGGCACAGCTTCTGCCGATTAGGACACAGGGCAGGGGGGACAGGAACAGGGGAGCAGAGTGAGGCTCAGAACGAGATGACATCCCCGTACTCTGGGCCCAGAATCAGAGCTTCAAAACCTGAGACTCATCACAATTACCCTACTAGCAGCTTGCAGAATCTAGACTCCTAGGCCTGAGCCCAGAGCTGCTGAAGCAAATGGTGATGCTCATGGTAATTCCTGGAGAGGAATTTTCAACGAGTTGTCAATTAATCACATGCACCCAGCCCGGAAGGGGTCTACTGTTTGGGAACGATTGTTTAGGAAACACACGGATGAGCAAAAGCAGAACACATCAGCTGCATGCCCCCCAGAGGCTTGCGGTTCAGGGCGGTCCTGGAAATGCCACTAAAAATGAGTTGAAAGCACTTTTGGCTTTGGGACGTTTGTGACACCTAATTTTGGCAATCTTGGTGCTTTCGCCTGGCCTTCTTGTCTCTCTATTTGGTCCTGGCAGGGGGGAAGGTAGTGGGTCTCCCATATCCTTTTTGAGGAAAGCTCTCCATCCAAATCCACTCTCTTGGGGATGTGACTGTCCCTCTGGCATTCCCACCTAGAAGGAAGCCCCATGCCAGTGGGGAGGGGCGGGGTGATGGCGGGAAGGACAAGAAGGAGGCTTGCAATCCCCGCCATCTGGAATTTCAATCTCAGTCTGTTCTGCTGTTGGAACAAAGCACACGGACTGGGTGGCTTACACACCCCAGAACCTGATCTCTCGCGGTTCTGGAGGCTGCAAGTTTGAGACTGGGGCACAGTCTGGACACAGTCCGATTCTGGTGAGAGACCGCTTCCCGGGGGGCAGACCGGGGGCAGACTGCGTGCCTTGTGCTCACCTGGTGGGAAGGGAGCAGCTAGCTCTACGGCCTCTCAGGAGGGCACTGACCCCATACAGCTGATCACCTCTTAGCCCCACAGCAGTGGGGGTTAGAGCTTCAACATATGAATTTGAGGGGGGCACAGATGTGCTGTCCATTGCAGAACCATCGAGGAAGACATCTTTGGCAGGAGACAAAGGGCGCTCATTTGCAAGGGAAGGCAGATGCCTCGAGGTCCCGGGATCTATGCGGGAAGGAGGAGCAGACAGACAGATGGTCTGAGGGAACAGGTGTTCCTGCGGAGCCACTGGGGGAGGCCAGCCGGGACACCTGAAAATGAGGAGAGGCGTTTGCTTCCTGCTGATCGCCCAGCAGGTGGTCTTACTCGGGGTCTCACACATGCTTCCCGTCACAGCCTCAGGACCAAAGACACGGGTCGCTCCGACTATTGCCCGGGAGCGTGGCGGCTGCTTGTCTCGGGGACGCGCTCCGGCGTGTGGTCACAGCGGAGTGCGGGTGAGCCACCGTCCCCCTCATCCCCCTCCTCGCCTGCGGAAATGAAGGACGGGACAGATGCTGCGAGGGGACTCGTCAGTGCAGGGCGGCTGCGGGACCGAGTCGGGCAGAGCAAGCGCCCAGGAAACGGCCGTCCGTGGCATTCCTGGATTAGACGCCAATGATTTATTTCCTGCATGTATATTTATATAAATACAAAGAATTCTAACTCAGATTTAGTAATTATTCTTGGGATTATGATCTCAAATATTGGATATAGTTACCATATGCTTTTGTTTTTTTAAAGATTTTATTTATTTATTTGAGAGAGAGGGAGAGAGCATGGGGAGCAGGGATTGGCAGAAGAGGAGGGAGAAGCAGGCTCCCTGCCGAGCAGGGAGCCCAACACAGGGCTCGATCCCAGGACCCTGAGATCATGACCTGAGCCGAAGGCAGACGCTTCACTGATGGAGCCACTGGGGCGCCCCTGCCATATGCTTTTGAAAAGCACTTTAAAAACTATTTGGGAGGGGCGCCTGGATGGCTCAGTGGGTTAAGCCTCTGCTTTTGGCTCAGGTCATGATCCCAGGGTCCTGGGATCGAGCCCCGCATCGGGCTCTCTGCTCTGCGGAGAGCCTGCTTCCTCCTCTCTCCCTGCCTGCCTCTCTTGCTTACTTGTGATCTCTGTCTGTCAAATAAATAAATAAAATCTTAAAAAAAAACTATTTGGGAGGAGTTAGGTTATGAATTTTAAAAGCTTATTAAGTTTGCATACTATAAGAAAAGAGAAAAGGAACAAAAAGCCTACCCAAGTGTTATGCGAACAGTACTTGTACCTTGGGGTAAATTGTCTAGTGACGGCATCTTACCCGCATCCTAAAATCCTTCAGAGCCAACAGCTCAGAAGGGTCCCGTGCCCGGGAAGAATGTGTCTTCAGCGATTACAGAGTCACTGATTTTAAATAACACGCGAGACAAGTCTGAGTAAACGCACTTCATGAAATGGGGAAGGGAAGTGAGATTCCTAAATAAATATACTATTTTCCACGACATGTTATTTTAAATTAGCAAGTATGTATCGAACTAGTAAATTATTATATTACACATCTGACTAATTTAGCCAAATATTTGTAATTTTGATCATTAAATTTCCCATTGGGAATTTAGGGGAAATGGCTCATACAGGCTTTGGTTTGCCACGTAGTTTAAAAATAAAGTGACAGCATTGGGTTGAGATGAATTTTTAAATATTATAATATTTTTAAGTTTTAAAAAAGAACCCCATAGGGTTTTACAATTTTTTTTTGACAAGCTTAGGTTCTAAATATCTTCCTTAAAAAGGGGAGGTACCTCCACAGCACCCAAGGTAGACTTCTTATAGCGCCCAGCGCTGAGCGACAGGGGTCCCTCCCTCCTGGTGCTACAAGGTGCACACTGCAGGCAATACCTTGCCCTTGAGGACTGTGGTGACATTTGGAATAGGTCATATAGTCCGCGTATGAGTAGAAAATACCATATGGAAAAAAGTGCGAACATATAAGTGAGAGCCCCTTGCCGCAGAGCCGGGGTCAGGCAGACCCCAGGACACGGAGCGGCCCTCGCTCAAACAGTGTGGCGTCAGGGCCGCAGAGTCACGGGGGCCGTGGGGAGGAGCCTTTGTCAGCTCCACCCGCTGTGCTGTTTGCAGTACAAGGAGATGGGCGACTGCTTCACCCCCAGTGCCCGGGATGGAGCAACCTCCCGCAAGACTCAAAAGGGGCCTTAAGAAGCATTTTGCAGTTTTTAAACTTTTTTTTTTTAAGATTTTATCTATTCATTTGACAGAGAGACAGTGAGAGAGGGAACACAAGCGGGGGAGGGGGAGGGAGAAGCAGGCTTCGCGCCGAGCAGGGAGCCAGGTGTGGGACCCTATCCCAGGACCCCGGGACCATGACCCCAGCCAAAGGCAGACAGACACTCGACAACTGACCCCCCAGGCGCCCCCGCTTTGCAGGTTTGGGCACCAGGTCACCTCAGTCGCACCTGACATCGGCAAAGTGTCAGCCACACCTCCACTCCCTCTGAGGCTGTGCGAGACCCGTGGGAAGAGGTGCTTGTTTCCCGCGCCGGGGGCCACGGTCTCCCCGGCTGTGACACCCAAAGGCGGACGCCAGGAAATCATGGCGAGTAGAGCTCCTGTCCCTCTTCTCCACCGCGGCGGGCGCTTCTCAGGCCTCCCTCTGACCGCATGACACACCACCTCATGGGGGTGGCGTCCCACGATGGCCCCTCGTGGGCCCGGACGGCGGCTCATTCTCTGGTTGTCCTCAGGCATAAGGGGCTGTCGTTGAGTCTCCTTCTCCTTAGTTAAAGAAGAGCCATTCTGCTCACACCTCTGCGTCAACACACATGACAGTGCTTAGCCTATTTTAGGGTTTGGTTTTTTTTTTGAAATTTCAAATCTGTGTCAAGGACCAATTCATAAAATCACAGGGGGTTTGACACGTCATGACTGGCGTGAGCCAAACCCCTTCCAATGACATTATCTTTAAAGAGCCAGTGAGTCGGGAATTGGCCGGCTTAATGGGAAGAGGTCATCGCTGGGGTCCAGACACACCCTCTCCCTGAACTTCATCTTCCTTTTCTCTAAAAACACCACACAAACAAGAAGTAGAGCCATCTGATAGTGATCAATGTTAATCTAAAACAGCAAATTCTTCTTCAACACCAAAAATTCCGATGCACATTTCCTCCCTCTCAGCTTTGCCAACATATTTAAAATCACTATTTCTGATCATCTACATTTTTTGTTACTGTTTCTGTCTGAATATCTCAAAGCAACATTAAAAACACAAGGCGCCCTGATCTTCTAGGTGTCACATGGCAAGCGCTTCTCCCTCGTCCTCTCTCCTGGTGGGAAACTGAGGCACAGATTTTATCCAAGCATGTCTACGGCCAAGGCAGGGAAGGACGAGAATGTTTGTGCCGGCTGAATCCCTCTGGCCTGCTTCTTCTTCCTTGAATTCATATTTATGTATCAGTGATGAAAACAACAGCCCAGATTACTGGAGCTTTGAACCTAAAATCAGGACTAGAAAACCGTAAGAATTATCTCACTCAAGGGCATCAGATCAGCGGTGACCTATGCTAGTGCTGAAACTTTCCAAAATGGATTTTTCCAGGCATCTTGCTCCTTTGTTCTGTTCAAAGCACATCTCTTTGAATGAGGCTGTTTCCAGGCACATGAAAATCCTCTTTCTGCAGAGCTTTTAGGTGAATGATTTTCAAGTCAGGGTCCCAGAAACATGTGATCTATCTTTTGTCTACTCATTTGACATCTCTCTCTCTCCCTCATCCAACCATCTGTCCATCCATCTATCATCTATCTGTCAATGCCGACATATTATTTTGTTTCTTGTTTTGTGCATGGCCTAAATGAAAATTTATTTCCATGCCTGCATTTTTGTGAGCCTGTGTCGCTCATAAACTCCGGCTTCTGTCTTTATAGCATCCAGACCCGTGCTCATCTCCTCGAGTGGGTAACAGCAGTGCATGCCTCTAGGACTGGGCACTGCCTGACTTCCCTGTAGAGTCCCGTTGTCGGCCGGCCGCGTGTTCTTTTTGCCACAAAAAGAGACTCAGGATGAGACTGGGCTACAGATGCTTCGGGCGCTTGTTGTGAATTTCGGGTTCCTCATGGCGGACTTGATCTTTGTGGTAAAGTTGCATCTTGCTACTTGATTTATCGTGGAAGCAAACATTTCCTCCAGCCCCTTCTTCACTACCAGATCATTTTAATCTGGAAGTGTCCCAGGGCTGTAAGTCATACCTTAAAAGCACTGTTTGCTACTATGTTTCTGATTCAGTAACAATCAGAATTTTCTTGGTACAGTGTTACCAGGAGGAAGTGTAGCAATAACTTGTGTCCGGAGGGGGTGTTTGTAAGGGGAATTTTGCAATCAAGTTTCCAGGATTTCTACCTTAAAATGTCTACCAGAACAGCCCCATTACTTTTTCAGTTGTAATAAATAAATATGAGAAAGTTTAACACAGTATTTTATGGCGATGGAAACATATTTCTATGTTTTTCAGTCACGTGCCTGTCTTCACTTGGAAAGTAGATTCTGCCTTGAAAACTGTGTGCAACAAGTGCTCTAGACAAGAACTAGCAAACTGGCAGACCCATGGCCATCCTTGGTGACCCCAAGGCTCCTTTTGTTTAGATGACATTTTAGAAATCAGGTCTTTTATGTAAAATACGCATTTCATGCTTCCATGAAAAAGTCAGATTTTTAAAAATTTAATTTAATTTTATTTTTTCAGTGATCCAAGATCCACTGTTTATGCACCACACCCAGTGCTCCATGCAATCCGTGCCCTCCTTAATACCCACCACCAGGCTCGCCCAACCCCCCACTCCCCTCCCCTCCAAAACCCTCAGATTGTTTCTCAGAGTCCAGTCTCTCATGGTTCATCTCCCCCTCCCATTTCCCCCAACTCCCTTCTCCTTTCCATCTCCCCATGTCCTCTGTGTTATTCCTTATGCTCAGCGAGTAAGTGAAACCATATGTTAATCAGAAGATTTGACACTTCGGTCCCACCCTGACGAGGACCGCAGGCTGGAAGCGGGTGGAGCCCGTGGCTTCCTGAGTCTCCACGTGGGCGGAGTCCCCCTCGAGCTGTGCTGTCCCTTGGCTGTCTGTCGGTCACTTTGCCGGCTTGGCCGCCCAGGTGGGACAGTGTGTTTTCCCTCCCTCTCGGAGCTGCAACATTTCCACCAGCACCTTGCCTGTATTCGGCGGCCCCCAAGGCTGAGTGGTCTGCGGGGATGTATTTATATTATAAAATCTCACAATGAACAAAAGTGCACTGGATTTGAAGGTTTTCAGAAAACTCTTCGAGATCACTGGCAGCACGTGGAGCGGCGGTCTCGGCATCAGGAGGGAGTCCCCATCGCGACCCGTGGACAGAGAGCTGCAGATTTGTGCGATCACACAATGCGATAGGCCCTGGGTACACAAAAGAAATCAAATGAACGGGAACTGCTGACCCAAACATGAAAGGGGATACGTTGGCTCAGGGGCCGTGGCTCGGGGGACAGTGTGTCCAACACCTGTCCTTTGGGGGGCCCTGCCCCTCACGGTGTCTGGAACCCACCACACAACGGTGGGCCAGATGTGCAGATGCCTTTCAGCAAAACAGACTTTCCCAAGATTTACGGGAGTCAGAGACCTTTTCTGTTAGCTAGTGTCCCTTTCATGTATGTTCTCTGTCCCAGGGCCCTGTGAACAGGGAGTTCCGAACATGTGGGGCACTGCCTCTCGGACGGTCCGTGCGGTGGAACACAGAGGAGCCTCCCTGGGTCTTACTTTTCTTTTTCTCTTCAATTTTCTAGAATGTGGTTATAGTAAATGTGCGTCAGAGTTAAAAAAAAAATTAAAAACCAGTGATTGTTTTGTTGATGTGAAGCAAAATGAAATTCTCGCTGTTAATCGGAGCTTTATTGGAAATCTCAAGAACTAGTTAAGTGAATTCCTTCACAAGGCCATAAACACGGAAAACCTTTGGAATGTTTTTGCAAGAAGCAACAGGGCCCCCTACCGTCCAGTTTTAACCAAAATAATTCAAGGGCATCATCTGCTCTTCAGCCAAGAGCTGCTTGCATATGCTCTTTGCTTTCCAGGAGCACGTTTCTAACCGTGCCATTTCCACCATGTCATAGCCACACTGCTGGGTTCGTTCCCCAGAAACGTCAGGTTCTAGGCGGCCCTGTGGCACAAGACTGGGACCCATCTCATTCGAGGAGGACCCCACCAGCCTCAAGAGGACTGCGTGTTCACATGGGCTATCTGACCCTCATCGCTAGGTCACTGGAAGGGAGACCTGGGGACAAAGTGGTTCTGAGAGGAAGCCCTGTGGCCTCATGATGACAGGAGTTAAACGAGTATGGGGACTGATGCCAAGGGCCTGTGTCCCAGCAGTGGGAGGACTGCCAGAAGACGTGGCCAATCCCTGTAACATTCAAGGGGAATTGTAGGGACGCCTGGGTTGCTCAGTCCGTGAAGCAGCTGCCTTCGGCTCAGGTCATGATCCCAGGGTCCTGGGTCCCTCTCTGCTCAGTGGGGAGCCTGCTTCTCCCTCTCCCACTACTGCTTGTGCTTTCTTGCTCTGTCAAATACATAAATAAAATCCTAAAAACAAAACAAAACGAAATAAAAGGCGAATTGTAGGACAAGGAGACGGCCCAGAGAGAGCGGCCCATGGGGTCTGCAGGGTGGACAGAGAGGAGAACCAAGGTCCTGAGGCCACCCCAGAGGGAAGTCACTGGAGCAGACCCAGAGCCACTCCAGAGCAAACGGGTGGGTGTCCGACTGACTGGATGGAGGACAAGAAGGAGAAGATGGACTTCCACTTCCAAGGCAGAGTGGGGGTGTGTAGGGTGGGCTCCAGGTTTTGTTGAGGGCTGGATTCTGGACCTGACCTGACTTAGGTGCCGGGGTTCAGCACGTGTGCAAGGGCGCGTCCGTCATCCGACCAGCCGAAGAGCCGTGGACTGGACGCGAGCTTGCTGAGGGAGCGGCCGGCGCTGTCCGGATGCTCTGGGAGAGTGGGGGGGCCTGTGGTCCTGCCAAGGTGCCCGATCCTGTCCAGAGGGTGATGACTCCAGGGGTGAGCCGGGAAACTGGAGGGGCAGTGTTGGGGTCCCTGCTGGGCTTTCGCTGCCCAGAGGCCATAAAGCAGGGTTAGAGCACCAGGGGCTCCTGGGGAGACCCAAGACTCCCGAGCGGTAAGGGCAGACGGTGAGGCCACTGTGTCCGGGACTATAGTCCAGGTGACAAGAAAGGGCTTCAGGTCAAATCAAGAGTTTTGTGGGTGCCCACAGGGCCCTGAGGGAGGAGTCAGCGGAGGGGAGGATGAGGTCTGAGTTTGGACGTGACAGCCCGTAACCCTAAATGCAGCAGTGGGCGTCAAGGAAGTGGGAGGTAGAGGTTCTCCTAGAAAGACAGGCCTGGGGAGAAACTAATACCTATCGTTTGCAAAAGGCTTGCCATCTGCACATGTGGATGACCTGCCAGGCCTCAGAGAGTCTGGGAAGAACACAGGGAAAATGATGCCAAGGCAGGTGCTCTCAGGGATCCAGCAGGGGACAGACTGCAAGGATGCAGCCCTAGTGCATGCCTGGTGCAGTCGGGGGAGAAGGGGGAGGTGCTAGATGGCGTGCAGACCTGGAGCAAGCAGGGGAGGCCTGGAGAGAGGGGAGGGGCTGCAGGGGGGACGCTGCTCTGGTAGGTGAGCCACCCGGACTACCTGGGTCAGCCTCCAAGGTCCAGGGGCCCTAGAAAGGTCCCTAGGCAGGCAGGCAGGTGGAAAAACAGTGTCCAGAAAGGTGGAGGAGAGACCGAGCCCAGTGAGCTCAGGTCGGAGGCCACCGGCAATAAGGAGGAAGGGGGGCCGGTGCTGGCCTGTGTCCCTGCCCTGCCCTCAGGCTCAGGTGCCTCAGTGCAGTGCACCGTGAGTGGGTCTGTCTCCATAGGGAGGGCATGTTGTCCACCCACACAGGCTGGGGAAAGAGCTTGCAGGCACCTCTAATAGGGACAGGCCCAGCACCGGGGGGTGCAGGAGGGGTTTCCATCCAGATCAGTGGGAGAAAGCTGGGTGCCCACTCCCCCGGTGACCTGGATCCTGCCACAGCCCTGGGACACTGGGCCAGGGCCGGCAGCGTGTTTCTTCTACCAGCTTTGAACAACCCTAAACAGAATCCTCAAATCTCTACATTAACCAGACTCTAACGTCCCTGCGAAAGTACCTACAACTTTCCATCCAGACTCAAGGCTCAGTGTACCCGCCCCGATGACGAGGACGAGACCTACCTTTCTGTTTGAGTGTCTTAGCAACGAGCTTTTAATTTGCAAAATAAAATGTTAGGTTTGGTTCAAAGGGACTTGCGCAACTGGTTTCTTCTCATTCTCATCTAGAAATCTCATTCGAAGGGTAAACATGGCCAGAGTCTCAAAGGCTGTTACGCATTAGCCCAGCGCGGGAGTCCGTAAGCGCTCGCTCCGGAAAACATAGCTTGTGTGAGGTCTCTGTCTCTTGATTAACACGGCGGTTCCGTGAAAAATGTTTGTTTGTTCTAAGGACAGAGTTGACACTTCTGGAGGGAACCGGGCGCAGGAGGACGACAGCTGTCAGCGACACGGGAGCCGGCCAGCGTGGGCGCCAGCGGGACGATGTCGTGCCTCAGGGGGCCACATGGCTCTGCCCAAGCACGAGTGACCGGGTCACTGAATTTGGACAATTGTTAACCCTGCCTGGCTGAGGGCCGCCAGAGGGCCCCCACATATCTTGACGGTTGTGCAGCCTTTGGAAACATCGAACTCGTAAATTCAAGCCCTTCAGAGCAGATTGGTGGATAAGAAGGAGCATGAAGGTGGGTAAAGAAAATATCCCAAGACAGAGCTGGGCATTGAGCTGATGCCTCACGTGAGGGATTATAAGGATAAACCCGCACTGAGATCTTATGAGCGATCCTCGTTTTGATGCAGACATTGAGACAAGCGCACGAGGATGTAAGGGTTTGGAATTCGGGGACCTGTGCCCCCACACTGGAGTGGGCACTCCCTGAAGCAAGCATGTGGGGATTTGGCCGGCATCTGAGCAGGCCTGTTCAGTGTGACAAGCGGAATCCTCGTTCTCTACAGCATCTACTGACCATCGCGACCGGGGTCCTTGGGAGCCAGGAGTGCTTAAACACACACACAGTGCCTACCCCCCAGTTTCTGGAAAGCCCTCCGAGTAAAGGCTTCTCTCACCTTCCCCTCACCTGCCAGGTGTGCGGGCCCCAGTCCCTCCCACCCCAGAGGGGACGTGACCTTGCTCTGTAAACTTCCCGGGGTCCAGCAAGGGGCCCAGCAGGCTGACGAGCTTCAGACCAATGAGGAGCCTGCCTGGGCCGCTGGCCTGTGTGTCCCCAAGTCCTCGCGGAGCTGCCTCTCGCTCAGCCCCCCAGCTGGGCCTCAGGAGCCAGCCTTGGTTATTTTCCAGTCAAGTTTTCTCTTGTGTAAAACTAAAACATTTAAATTTGTATTTTGATGTAAGTCAATTTCCTCTTTTCCAAACTTTTTTTCTTACCATTTTTCATCAAAAACGTTTCCGTTGTCCACCACAACAACAAGCTGATGTGGGCTCTCATCAGCCCCTCCCGACCCAGTCCCTCCCCTTTGGGAACGAGTTTCCATTCATCCTCTGGAGCCTCCCTCGGCTTCACAGGTAATGATAAGCAGCAACATTTTAAACAGAAGAGAAAGCGATGGTCTGAAACCACGCTTGGGAAGCCCTGTCCGCCCTGCGGTGTGGGGAACACACCGCATGGTCCCCCGGTGTTCCTTGGCAGGGATGGTAGAGGGAGGGTGATTAATAACAGACATTTGGAGAACCACGTGAACATGCGGGCAGTCTTTCTTATTCAGTTATGCAGAATATTTAAAAGTAAATGCTGTGCTGGAATTTTTAGGAAGAACAACCTCAAAGCTTTGGGTTTGATTTACAGATACTGCAATCTTGTTCTAGAGGGAAAACAGCCATTCCTCTTAGGATTTACCTTTGTATAGACAGCAGATAAGTCAGAATCAAACCCCTGGTGTGATTGTTTCCAGGGAGAGAAGTAGGAAATGCTACGGCCCTACAGAATGAGGTCATCTGCCATATTATCCCAAGAGGTGAAGGAGAAAGAGTGCACATGCCCTTTGCAGCTAAGCTAAGTACCGAGGTTTTTAAATTTAATTTTAGGGATTTGGATGAGAGAAATAAGGGTAAAGTCAAAGGTGCTTCTGTGGGTAGCCTTCCGGCTCAACCCAGGGAGGAGCAAAGAGGGTTGCCTGGTTCTGGGGCAGAGGCGGCCAAAGTAGAGCCAGTGGTCGCCTTGGAACGACAGCCGATGGGAATGGGGGGGGCAGAGAAAGGACATTTTCTTCTTCGTGCTTCAAGAGGGACTTTCGTTCTAATTTTCCATCTGGTATTTTCTGAACTTGGTGTCCACCTTTTTGAGCCCCAGCGACAGCCTTCCGTGAGGTCAGACCATGAGTCCAAGCCCTTCTAGAGACCTTTACTCATCGGGCCGTCTCGACGAAATGTGATGGGGAAACCACTTCTGAGAGAGAAAGAGAATGGGAAGGCAACCCGAGCAAAGGAAAGACGAATGTCATTTCCTATATGACCGGGATGCTTCCTAAATGGTCCAGATGGGCAAGATGTCTCTGGATTAGGACCAACCGGCCACAGCTCACCTGTGTGATTACTGAGCACCACGGTGGCCCAGACCCCTCTGCTGCTGAGCCCAGTCCGTTCTGAATTCAGATGTTGCCAGTGAACGTTCGCTAATGAAAGCAATTCTTTGATGTCCAATCCAGGCACATAAAATCCAAAAATATGCTTTTACTAAGGTGAGTGAGTGAGTGGTTTGGGTTAGCATGTGAATGGTTACAAATGTCAGAGGCCTGGAGGGATAGAAACTCAAGTGGAATTTCACCCAAACCAGGTGTCTGGTTTAAATTTGAAGAAAAGAATATATTAAATTGCTTTATTGAGCTGTCCCGCATGAAACTGCGCCCTTGAGTTTCTGAAAACACACTGGACCACTTTCTTGGAAGCTTGTAGGATCCCAGGGGTTTTGGGAGTGGGGGTGAGAAGAAAATCTGGCCTCAAAGCCTGTCCCACGGGGCCGGGAGCCCTGCCCAGCCCGAGGGGACAGAGGCCACGGCCGACACAGCCCAGCGTGGACACTGGCCGCCATCACTGACCTGGTGTGCTCTGGGTCGTGACTGCCCACCCTGCCCACCCAGTCAACAGAGTAGCTGCTGTTCGTGTGTGACGGGAAGGAAGCGAGGTGTCCTCTCTCTGCGAAAACAATTGGGTGGGTCACCCCACCACAGCTGTGCCCACTCTGTTCCCTGAATGGGAAACTCAGGTGACTTAAGAGAAGCAAATGCGTGAGTAGCAAAGAAGGACATAACAGACAAAATCTGAAGATGTATGGCAAGCTTGTGACAATTTTGCCTTTTAAGATTGACTTTTTAGGAAACCGAGCTACAGAATATAAAATAAAGTACCTGAGAAGCAACATTATCAATAAAGTCGTCTGTTTGATGTAATTTACGGAATTCCATAGAAATCACCTTCTCTGTGTGTTCTCAGGGACACACATGAGAAAATGGCTGTAGAGTCCCTCCCGCTTGGCTTCAAGCAGAGACGGGAAGGTGCTGGCGGTTACCGTTGCTGTTAATAAAACTGAACGCCGCTCTGCTACTTCACGTGTTAGCCGAGGGAGGACAGTGCATTCCCCGCGGGCACACTCGCTGATTCTCTTGTTGGTTGCACGTGTGCACGCATGTGAGGGAAGTGCTCCTGCTGGCGGAGAAGGAACGCCCAGTGTGCTCGTGCCGCGTGGCCTTGTGCCTCCGCCTCGCACCCAGCACCTCCGACAGGAAGTTCCAGCAGAGAGCAGATCCTCCGTTACATGGAGATTTTGCTGGGGACTATGCAGGGAGCTAAGTGGCGGTCCCCCAAGCATCAGCCTTTTTCCAGTGATTTCACATGGACGTTCAATGCTTCTGAAGCCGCACAAGCTCAAGGGACATGAATGCGAGTCCCGGAAGCCTGCGTTCACCCCTCTGGTACCACGTGTGTGCAGCAAACACACACCACGGGGGCAGGGCTTACTCAGCCACGCTCACTCTCGCGACAAGGTGACAGATTAGCAGAGAGGCGAAGGTGTCTTCCAGAGGTAAAACACGTAGGTCACTGAGGGCATGTTTGGGGCTTTTTAAAAAAAACACTTTGAGCTGCGATTCACAAGGACACTCAACACGTCCCTTTGATAGAGGAACAGGAATCAGAGTCAAATGAGGCTACGACTCCTCAGAATCCAAATTAGTGAAGGAAACCAATCAGACACAGGTTGATGTATCCCATCAATTACTGCATTAAATATCACCCTGCTCTTTCTGAAGGACACAGTTTTCATGTAAATGGGAAGAATGGTATGCCATTTCTTGTACAGGGTGGTCCCTTCAGAATTCTCTGGATCATGGTTCTTACAACACCGCCTACAGAAGATCACGGGGCGGATACATTAGGCTTTGAAGTGCCTGGTCTCTGCTACACTACTTAGCTCTGTCGTTGCAGACCCCAGAAAGCCACACAACACACAAAATGAATGAGCAAGGTGAGTTCTGGTAAGACTTTACTTAAAAAGAAAAAGGAAGCCAACCCAAGAGCATGCTCTCTCTCACCTTTGCAATTCACAACCCTCTTAGTGATGATGCTTCAGCTTCAAAACCCTATCCATACTCCAATTCGAGATGACTGCACCTGATCATATGTTTTTCTAAAACAGGTTAGTGAATTAAAGAAATAACAGCAGAACATGTCCCAAATGACGCACACAGAGAGGCGTGAGGAGAGGAGGACAAAAACACAGCAGCCTGTGGACTAGCACTGATGGTACAACACACTGATAATTGGAGTTCCAGAAATAGTGAGCCGAGAATGGGAGAAAATAGTGATCAAACTCCAAATCAGTATACCCCAAACCTCAGTAAACCCTAAGTAGAATAAAGAACACTTACACATGTGTGCAGACACACCACAGGCAGGTCCTAAGCCAAGGCTGGAGTCCAGAATGAAGAGAAAACCTTAGGAGTCACCCAACACACACAAAGTAAACGTGGGAAAGGACTTTTAAGTGAGAAGGTAAGGAAATGACATATGAAAGAAAAACCCATCAACCAAGACTCTCAAGCAGCCCAAATACCCTTTGAAAACAAAGACCAAGCACGCCACCACCACAGACCCACTAGCAGGTCCACAATCCAGAAGCCTGACATACCCAGTGTGGGCAAAGAGACAGGGACTGTCATGCATCATCAGTGGGGACGTAAGGAGGCACAGATTTTCTGGGAAATAGTTTAGTGGTCTCTTAAAAAGATGAGCATCCACTTAGCCTCTGATCCAGCCATGGGGTCAGCCATGGGGTGACCCACCGCAGGATACATGAAAGCACATGTCCACACGAAGACCGTCCCCTGATGGCCCATTGTTCCATTCTTCCTAACAGCCGATATGACAAGCACCCCATAAAGCCATCAGGAGGCTGATGGGTCTCGCCACACCGTGGACGTTATTTACACACGGCATGCGTTCAGCCAGCTGCATGGATAGGGAGAAACACTATGCAGAGTTTAAGAAGCATATGCAAAGACAGTGTGTTGTATGGTCAGTCATTTGCGTGAAGATTCTAGAAAAAGCAAGTGCATAGAGAGAGCAGATCAGGGCTCCTGGGGCCAGCGGTGGGTACTAGTCAGGGCTCTCAGAGAAACAGGTCCTGCAGTGAAGGCCAAGACCCAGAGGACAGCGTGGCTGCAGCCTGTCTAACTGGGTGGTCGCTGCACTGAGGGAAGCCCATTCCTGCAACAGCGCCATGTCTCCCCCACAGCAGCTCAGTGGAGTCTGAACGCCAAGATTAAAGCCACGTTTATTCTACTGCGGAGTAACATCAGCCGGAAGCTGTCGTCCTCTACTACCATCTCTTTTATTTGGGTATAGAAAAAATAGATATTTTTAGCTGACAAAGAGTTAACAGGCAGGAATGCTGATGATCTATCTTTGCTTATTCTCCCTGACAGTTTTCCTATTATTCATGGGATCCAGGGAACTGTGGCATTCTCTCAGGCCACCTGTAAAACATCTGGCAATCATTTAGGGGAGGCTGGTTCACTAAGGGAGCCATGATTTATTGGCGTGTTTGGCACTGGTCAGGAAACGCTCGGTTGTCAATACTCTGGGCAGACCCGTGCATGGGCGTGTGACCCGGTGGTGTGAAAACAGCAGCAAACACTCTTGAGAAGGAGATCCTGGGGTCTCAAAAGGAAGCCATGGTCGACACTGACCACACGGCTTTCTCTATGGCAGGACTGCAGATAATGGATCTGAATTTGTAATAAATGTCCACGTTTGCTTGCTCTGTTGCTGCATTCTTACTCAACATGATGCAGCCCCTAAAACCCAATCAGCGCTGCGGATCTGCCAGAGAGCAAAGGAAGATGCAGAAAACACGCTCGGAGTCCCACACGCCGGCCTGCAGGGATGGCGGCACCGGGGTTTGCGCTCCCTGCAGCTGAGGGGAGGCACACGGCAAACCTGCCCAGAACAGACTCCTGTAGTGTGTCACCGTAAAAGGAACTGGGACTCACCGATCAAGAAATGTTAGAACACAGGTGGCTTTCCTGTCACAGTCCCAGCTCGGACCCAGGTGCAGGGAAAGCCCACTGTATGCTGAGGGGATTGGGAATGCTGTGTTGATTTCGGGATTGGGGGTTACGGATGGCAGGTGTGGGCTACAAGGGACATTCGGTTTTTCCAACAGAAGGAAACCATGCAACCGTGGGCCCAGAAGGAGCATTTCACCTGCAAAGAAGGAGCAGGTAGCTTTCCTTTTTTAAAATTAATTTCAAAGATAAAAGTAAAATCTGGTTGAGATCTTTGATGATAATTTCCAACATGTGGGGAAATATTTCCCATGACGCCATGGGTTCAGAATTCTGAGTGATGCACCAAGGAGCTGAAAATCTCCCAAGTTGCCTTCTACGTCTGCAAGGAGAGAACATTTCTAGGAACAGAGTAAGGTTCTCTGGGATGGTCGGAGGGAAGCCCCTCTCTGACAAAGGGAGGGACAGAGACGCAGAGACATAAGCAAAAAAAGACAATAAGCAAAACAATACCTTGTTTGTGTGTTTGTTTTTCAGGGTTCAGAGACGGATCGTGGGTTCCGGGGGAAGAGAGTAGGAGGGAAAAGAATTTATTAATCTTACAACTATGTGTTTTGTTTCTTTAATGGTCAGTTTTTGTTTAGTTTACTTTATTAAAAATTGGAAAGCAACACCGAATTTGAGTGATTTCCTTGTTTGAATGATTTCCTTAGGGTAAGAACAATTGGACGAGAAACAAATAAAACATTGCAATGAAAAAAAGTAAAATAAGTCTCACAGTGAGTAGAATTTCATCTGTGGGAACACACTAGTTGGGCCACACCCACCCCGGGTGGAGGGGAGGCTTGGGGACACCTGCTCCAGCCTTTCCCATGGCCCACCCGAGGGACCCCACCCAGCACAAATGGGACTCTCAAACTGCAAAACACCGGTGCTAGTACCCCACGTGAAAATTCGCTTGTATAGAAACCAGGTTCAAAATACAACGTTTGAGTGGAAGAGGGAGAAGCAGGCTCCCCACCAAGCAGAGAGCCCGATGCCGGGCTCGATCCCAGGACCCTGAGATCATGACCTGAGCCGAAGGAAGACGCTTAACCCACTGAGCCCCCCAGGCACCCTGTCAGCCCCTGTTCTTAAAAGATTACATTATCGAAGTAAATAATCCTCTGAGAATTTGAAAAGCCTAGGAAATGTAGAAACTCTTTCTTCATAGTAGAAGGAGCAACTATTAAGAGGAAAAGTATGTATCACTGGGGAAAAAGATTAGAATCACACTGATTTAATTTATCTTGAAAAACAATTTGGACCTAAAGATAAAGGCAAACACTTTTCTACCAAGTTAGGGGAAAATATTTGACCACTGAGAGCCTAAATTAAAGAATGCCTCAGATGTTTTTCTAATTCCAACATTCTGTGTAAATGAGATTAGCTCTGGAACGTGGTCAGCCACGTCACAGCCAAATCCAAGATGAGCAGATTCCCTAGAGCTGTTTCATGTATCTGTTGATAAAGAAAAATAAGTGACTCTTAAAAAAATACAACATTTGAAATTAATTTTGTACACTGAATTTAAGTATGAAATTAAACTTATCTTGAGGTTGAGAATATTAATTCAGGGGCTGCGTCTGCATTTTCCAAGTCCAGGAAGGAATAAAGGTAGGAACCAATTACTCGGTAGTGGGAAAAGGAAATGAGCAGGTAATGCGGCCTCTATCTTTAGATATTTATCCTATTAGGAACTAAAACTGAGGAAATTTTAGAACTTAAACACACATTAATAAACCTGTTTGTTATTTGTCAACATAAATAACATTTAATGAAACATAAATAGCATTTTCGAGCCGAGCAACCTTCCTGGGTAAGAGCTGGTGTGACTTTACAGTGTGACAGCCTGAGTTGGCTGGAAGGGGGCAGCCGGCCCAGCGCCTGCCCCAGTGAGATGTCTGTGTCGCTCGGACATGTTGCTGGAGCCTCGTGTTGGTCAGAGATGTACTTAGAAAAGGGAGGATTATTTTCATAAAATCGGCCTTTCCGGGAAACTGGCTGTTCGTTCCTCTCCAGTGGGCCATGGGTGGGGGGGGTCGTTTCCTGAAGGTGGCGGCGGTGTGGACTCAGAGCCCCAGATGTGGAAGGGCTCCAGGGACCTACCACGCACCGTGAGCGCACCTGCTACCTCCACGTCGTGTTACAGCATCGTGCACGGTCGTTCGGGAAATAGCGGTCCAGGGAGTCCCATGCAGCTCTCCCAAACATCGCCACTCCTCAGTGACCCTCCCATGAAGAGCTGTTTGTGTCTGTGTCGGCTCTGCTACCAGGAAACCCGGGATGGGGGATGCAGCTGCCAGGCTCACAGGCGTGAACCACGATGGCTAAAGTTTAGTTTTCACTCGGGCGCTCGGAGTAGGCCTTGGCAATGTTGGGTCCGTTATCAAAGGAATGAGACTGAGACAAAGTGAAAGTCATGCAAAGCCTTATTCTGTGCCCAGCATTAGAAGTCAGACTGACCGGCCAGGGCCGCCTCCGAAGAGAGCGACCCCCCTTGGTCTTACAGGCTAGTTTTCGAGGGCGCAACCGCAGGCCTCTGCGTATGTGGCTGTGGCTGATTGGGTGTCTCCTGCCTGTGCGCTTTAGTAACGGTTACCCAGAACCCATACTAGTAACTGCTGAGGCGTTTATTAAACAACGAAATGGCCTTGCTTTAGGGTGTGTTTTAGCAACACTTACCCGGAACTGGTATCAGTGACTGCTGAGGCATTTACTAAACAACAAAACGTCCACCGAGGCAACATGGAGTCACTGTGGCTAAGTAGGCCCAGGCGGGCCCCAGGGGGTTAACAGGTTTTAATGTGGAATTGGCCCCAACAGGCAAGAAGCTGTGGTCCTTGAGAGGACAGTCGCATCCTCACTTCCGAGAACGTGCCTGCCCGATTCCTGAGTCTTCGCGATCGGAGTTGGTCAATCCTCCTCTTATGACCTCGTGGCCCCTGGAGCGGACGCAGGCATCTTCCCGACGACTCCTGCACTGGCACACGGGCTCTTGAGGGGAACACGCTCATATTTTGGGGTGCACCAGGAGCCCCACATGCGTGTCCCCCCTTTGACAAAAACAAAACGGACAAGATGCACCCACCCAGTCCAGGGATTTGGCAAAGCTCATGTCTCCCCGCTATACCAAAGACGGGCAGTTCGAGGGTGCTGTCCCCGCCGGGACGCCTTGTGGGGCTCGGGGTGGTGATCCAAGGCTCCCAGGGTCTCGGCACTACTCTGTTCCTCGTTGGGCATTTATGCAGATTTTCTTTGCTGTGTAGAACGTGCTGAATCCAAACACACCCGCGGAAGTGGGGAAACCAAGTTAATCCTTCGAAGCACACACACTTATACTCTAACCCTAGAGAATGATAGAAAATGCAAAGCATGGACAAGCACATGTTCTCTTAGATGCTGTTCCCGCGGGTCCCGTCCCGTCGAGGTAGCGCCCTGCACCCTCGTGAGAGGACAGTCACGGGCGAGGTCTCTGAGTTTGCTGGGCTGCCCCGACCAGGTGTGGCTCCAGGCGTCTGGGCAGCCGGAGGGCATCAGCAGTCTGGGCAGGGTGGGCTCAGGCTGAGGCCCGAGGAGAACATGTCCGCAGCCTCCCTCCAGCTCTGGGCTTAGAGACACGTTTTCCCGAGCTCCGCCTTCGTGCTCACATGCTGTGCTCCATATCCGTATTTCCCTTGTAGAAGAACGTTGTGGAAGGACCCTGTCACATTGGCTCAGGGCCAGCCTTGTGACCTCATCTTAGCTCATTATGTCTGCAATGACCTTATTCCTAAATAAGGTCCTGTTCTAAGGTACCGTGTCTTAGGACTTCAGGAATGTGGGGGACACGGTTCAGCCCATCACGCACACCTCAGTGCCATTAGGGAAAATGCTTCTCTCACTAGTGTCCCCTGCAAGGTCTCCGGTAGCCTCAGCGTCCTCTCCCCATGGCCTGGGACACCCTGCTGTAAATATTCACTTACCTCTTTCTATTAGGCTGTTATGATCCCACTATTATTTATTTTTAAGAGAGTTTTAAAAATTAGCTCAGGGTCAGCCGGCAGGGCTGTGGCTAGCCACGTGCCTTCAGTGAGCCAGCCCGGCCGGTGCTGCTCAGCGCACGTCTCCGTGGGGATCTTGTCTGTGTTGCTACATTGACCTCTTCCTCTGCTGCACCCGGTGCCCTGGTGCGGGACACCGAGACTCGGCCGTGCCTTTGGAGCCCGTGGCTTGCCGATCACGCCCCGTGGACGGGCCAGTGACGTTGGGATGGAGCCACCGAGCAGGGGCCGCGGGCCGCGCGTTCCGAGCTCAGCTCCCAGGGGTCAGCGGGCCGCACGAGGAAAGGTGGGAAGATGCCGGAGTCTCCACCGGCCGGCGCGGGGACGCACGGGCCCGAGAATCCCAGGACCCCAGGCGCGCCGCAGGATCGCATCTCGGGCCTCCTTTCCGGCAGCGCTCGGGTCTCCGTCCCGTCGAGCCACGCGGTCCTTCCCCGGACACCAGCCCCCCGCGCCCGCTCGCCTGCGCCCTGCACCCCGCGCGCGCCGGCACCCACGCTCGGGCAGCAGTCGGGCCCCTTCCCTCGCCTGTCCCTCCGCGTCACGCGCGCTCGGAAAGCCCCCAGCGCCGAGCACGGCGGCCTCCGGCTGCCCGACCGTCCCGCGGGCGACGGGAGGGCACCAGGCTCCCCTCCCTGGGGTCGGTCAGCGCAGGATCACGCCGCCCGGCGCCGGGCACGGGCCCCTCGTACATCCTGGCATGGCTCCCGGGAAGGGCCTCTGGTGCGTTTTCCTGCCTGCGGTGCCCTGAGGGGCCAGGAAGGCGGGAGCGCGGGCCGCTGCACCCGGCGGCGCTGGCGGGGCTCGGACTGGGGACGGTCTCGGCCTCCGCCTCCGGGCACTGTCAGACCCGCAGGGATGGCAGGAGCCTGAGGTCAACATCAGAGCCTTCCCCAGGGAGCAGGCGGCGCATTGTTTAAGTAAGACTTAAGCTCTGAGCCCGAAGAGGGCAAACGCTGTTTTTTCTAATCATTTACAAATGAGCGTAGGAAACTGGGAGTAAGTCGGTCACGTTTCCGAAGTAAGGCATCTTGGCAGAAATTTCTGACCCATGTCACGTCTACAGACGTCCCCACGGGCTCGTGTTGGGTTTCACATACGTGCAGTAATGAGGGTAATCAGGATAATGATCTGACCATTTTGCTTCGGCTTTGGTTAATTGTGAGTAAGCGGAATCCGTAGGGAAAAAAACCCTATTTTTAGATTTTCCCTTAAGATGGGTTGTGGTTGTTCAAGCCACACTTGCAGGAATAACCAGACTCGTTCTCTGTTTCTCAGGATGTCCCTGCTTGAGCTGATATTTTTGTGTTCTATATAGAAATTTTGTTTTCGAGAAGTCTTTTTTGGATGTGGGTTTGGGGTGAGATTTCTGATTCTTATCGTTTGTGTCTGAAAATGCTTCTCTGATGCCCCAGCCGAGGGCTGGCCGGCCTGCAGCGTCTCGTCAGGATTCCCATCCTCCGGGCAGCAGGGTGTCCTTAGGCACCGATGAAGGGGCTGGTTCAGGAGGCGGGTGTCAGGTGTGAGCCGCTGCCTGAGGGCAAAGCAGCGCTCAGCGTCACTCGGAGCTGTGAGCTCACGGACAGCGGGGCACATGCGGGGCCGTGGGTCCCATGCGATTCGGCTGAGCGTGGGTTCTGCTTCCTGTGTGTACGAGTTTTACCACGTGGATTCTCTTACCTGGGGCACCTGTTGTGCCCATCCTCTCGGAGGAGGGAGCACAGCCATACCGTCCCTTCCGGGGCCCCCGCTCAGGGCGAGGCGCCGACTCCGACGCTTTCGCACTCGAGTTCTAAGTCCCACGGCTGCCCCACGAGGTTGCGGTTTATTGTGCAATCGAGCTTTTCTTCTCTCTCGCCAGGCACCTGGTGGGGGGGGACGTGGGTGGCTTTCGAGGCTGTGGAGGGAGCGAACACGAGAGTCTGCTGTGATCTTGCAGAGCTGACTCAGAATCCAGAACGAACCCTTGATTCCGCTTCCCTTCATCCTCTGCTCTCTCCAAAATGTCATTGCAGAATGAACTTTCTCAGGGCCAGGCATGGTGGTGAATATTTAACTTGTTGCCCAATATGCGCTCGTATTTCCGTCCAATCCCTGCTGCCGCTTCTGTTACACTGCTGGGTTTCGAATCTCATCTCCGGTGATCAGGCGAGTCTGCATTGTCTGAGTCAAGGGAGACCCAGCAAGTGCAGGCCAAGCGCGCTCCGGGGGAAGAGCCTCCCAGCCGCCTGGGGGCATCGGCCCCACGGACCCGTCTGCTGTGACCCGTGGGAAGGGATATGCACCTCTGGCTGATGTGGACGGTGACATCCGCGTGGCCGCCAGGATCGCTTGGAATGTCTGTGTGTCTGCTTCTTCGTGGGCCGACAAAGAGAAGGGGCTGGAGCTCACGAGCCTGAGCAGGCTGGCTGGACAGGAGGGCTGGCACCTGCCTCCTCTCCCTGTCCGAGAAGGGGCCCAGATGGTGCTTGTGGTAGGCGCCCTGCTGGGCCTGCTATACCTGTGCTCTAGTCCCTGCCGAAGCACAGGGGGACAGGACATCGGGCCCCCTCCGTGCTGCCCACCACAGGTCGCTCCTCTGCATGCAGCCAGCGCCCTGGTGCAGGGGCCCCGGCGGCACCCAGGGATCCACTGTCTTGAGTGTCTTCGCAGGGACAGGCCTGCTGACGAGGTGGCCTATGTGCAGCTCACGGGCTGCCCAGGGGCCACCAGCCCAGCGCGGCTCTGTCTGTGGGGAGCCCGCACTCCCTTCTGGGGCTGCCTCTGGAAACGTCCCTCCACTTCTCTTCCTCCTGGGACCTCAACCCCCCCTTCCCCAGCAGAGTGACCCCCCGCCCGGTTCGCCCACCAACCCAATCCAGCCTGCTCGCTCTGTCACTGCCGCTGGTAAATCTCTGCCTGGGTCAGCCTGGACCTTCTTGTTCTGGGCCGCTGGTGCTCCTGCAGAGCCGCTCCGCTCTGGAGGGGAGTGCGTGCAAGTGTGTGCTGTGTGTGAGCACGTGTGTGCACATGCAGGTGTGCAGCATGTGTGTGCAAGTGTGCAGTGCAAGTGTGCATGTGAGTCTACGATGTGTGTACAGGTGTGTGCATGTGTGCCTGTGCATGGGTGTGCATGTGTTGTATGTGCATGTGAGGGCATGATGTGTGTGTGTGCGTAAGTGCATGCAAGTGTGTGGTGTGAGTGTGCATGCATGTATGCAAGTGTGCAGTGCATGCAAGTGTGTGTGCACACAGAATGCATGGTGTGTGCATGTGTGCAATGTGTGTGAGTGCAAGTGCATGGTGTGTGTGCTGTGTGGATGCAACTGCATGGCGTATGTCTGTGTGTGTGTGTGTGCGTGCATGTATGGTGAGTGTTTCTGGGCACAGTGTGCGCATGTTCACTATGTGTGGGTGTGTGCACCTGTCTGTGCATGGTGTGTGCATGTGTGCAGTGTGGGTGTGTGGGAGTGTGTGGTGCATGGTGTGCCATCTCCTCTGCTTTCTGCGGGCGTGTGTGCCCTTGGCTGTGTCCGTGCTTGCCCCCCCCATGCTCATGTCCCTGATGGTCCTGCCTCTCTGCCGGCGGCCGGCCCACAGCTCCGTTCCGCCTCTGTGCTGAGCCCAGGCTCTGGGGATGGCTGTCTTTGGACGGGGTGCAGGATTTCCAAAAGGCCAAGTCCAGAACTTTTATCTGGATTTGCCACATCTGTATCAATTCCCAAATCTGAGTCCGCAGCATCCGTGGCCATGTCAAGCCGGGAATGTGGGGTCAGGCTGCCACGTTCCTTGCTCCGGACCTCAGTCATCCCCCTGGGCTTTTCCCTCCAGCAGCCCCCGAACAGCCCGTCTCACATGACCAGGGCTCCCCCCTTTATTTAACGCTGAGATTTCATCATAAGGTACATGGGCTGAAGGGAAGCAGAAATCCCATGTGGGGTCCCCAGCACAGGCTCCTGGACTCCCCACTCCCGCCCGGCACAGACCAGACTGCCACACAGACGGGAAAGCCCTGTAGGAGTAGCCGCCTGTGACCCTAGGTTCCGGTGAGGCCGTGTCCACAAAGGGCAGGCAGGAATGTCCATGGGGCTTCCTGGGAAGAATGCCGCGGAGGGCCACTAGCTGGGCCTTCAGCCCCCAGCTGCTTACTTCTGTCATGGGGAGGCAGCAGGAACCTGAAACCATCCTCACGCCACTCGGCCTCCATGGATATTACTCCCAAAAAGTGAATGATGGAGTAGGAACACTTGGCTTACCTCCACGATATGTTCTTCCCAATTGAGTTCACTTCGGGTGATGTGCATTCGATCTGGATTGAGACTGATCCAGAACACGAGGGCGGTGTTAGGCTCCCACCCCGCCTTTCTCCCTGGGGGAGTTCACTTGCGTGGGTTCCCTGAACGGGCCCCAGTGCACACGTCGCCAGTCTCTGAGCTGTGGGGTCCACGGGGCCCTGACTCAGTATCTCCAGAGATTTCTGAAGTGAACTGTATCTTGAAGAAAGGTATGACTTCAGACTTTAACAAAAATGGGAATGGATCATCCATCCCTGGGGAAGACGAATTGTTCAGAACCCAGGACCCCACAGAGTTCATCACATTCATCTTGTCATCGATAAGAGATTGGACAACATCCATCCCATGGGGCCTGCTCCTAGCCCCGACACGTCACCTGCAACTGGGGTGGGACAGTGGAGTGTAGCAGTTCATCCAGGAACCCGAGACTCTCCATCAGCCTCACGTCCCACCTCCGGGCGCATCTGTACTGGTGGTCGATATTCTTCCAAGTCTTCCTTTCCTTCTCCCAAACACAGCCCCAGAACGTGGGGCAGAATCTGGTTGTGGCAAAATCGCATTCGTTGTTCCTAAGCACATGGACGGCATGAAGGGCTCCTGCCCTGGTGGGGGGCTGGGTGGTGTCCTGGAGTCAGGTCACGTCTGATGGCACTCCAGGGGCCGAGGCAGAGAGCAGAGTCTGTTTCCTTCCGCAGAGAATGCTCAGTGCAGGCTTCTGAGGCGGAGTTGGTGTGATGCGCATCGGCGGTCAGCCTTGTCCCGCGGCTGATGTTTCAGCCCACACTGAAGTCCCTGGAAACGCTTCTGCTGGGACTTCGCTCCCCCCACGATGCATCTTCCTTGTCTTGTCTTCTTCCCCGGTGATCACAAATCGCATTACATTCAAGCTCAACTTAGCAGAAAAGAATGTTAATTTTTCCAAAGTCCATTGTTCTAGAATGGAAACGTTTATGTGGTTTTATTTCAAAATTTCATGATCAGCGAAAGGGGTTTTCTAAAGAGCGGCTTGGCAGGGGGATTTCTCGTTGCTTTTCTTCATTTTAAGAATTTTACATGGCGTGATGCTAATGTGCAGAATGGGACAGATCTGTCCCTGTTCCCTCAGCACGCGGAGCGTGTGAGGTACACGCGCTCAGGGTGGCTGTGGAGCCCTCATGGGCACGGTGGGCGCGAGGGTGTCCTTGCTGGATTTCTCCGGTCCTGCTTGCCACCCCCTACACAGTGCACGCCTGTATGTTTTCATACGCATATAGTACACACATAATTCTTAAATTTCAGAAAGTCTTACCTAAAAATCACCTGGCTGCACATCATTAGCAATTCAAAAGCCATCTACACAGTGGAGACCATTCACTGGATCACTGGGGAAGGTCAATGCCCACGCGCTCACTGCCCACCAAGGACGTGAGCCCGGAGGCACGTCCTCTGCCTGAAGCCAAGCGAGAGCAGCTCGCCGGGCACGGACCCAGTGCACTCAGGGCTCTCCGTGCTCCTCGGACTCCTGTCTGGGGGAACTCGTGGCAGGTAATCATGCAAACGCACTAGCAGGACTGGGCAGTTTGAAAACTTGGACGAGACTTAAGACCCTTGGGCTTTCTGTATGAGATGGGTGCACCGTTTAACTGAATGGGAGAGAGAGGTCTGCGACCGCAGGGCATCTGCAGGAACGAGCGCCCTCGCGCCGACCCGTGGCACCTGTCACGGACCAGGGAGCAGAGGGTTTATTCAGAAAGGGGCTGATCTCATGACGAGTGACAGACACAGGGACGTATCCAGAAGCTTGTCCCCAGAGCAGGCAAACCGAAAAAGCCAATGAAGCCATGGACTATAATCTGGATTTATAATCAAGGTTCCGATAAACTTGGGTTTTGCTGTTTGATCCATTGGAAACTAATGAAGGGTTTGAATTTAAATAGAACGGGTGAGGTGGTCACCCGGCCCTGCCGGCAGTACACGACGGCAGCCTGTGTGCAGCGCTGGTCATCTTCTCGTGACCTGTCGGAGGTCTTACCCGGCAGGTAGACACCTGGTAAAGGGTCTTTGGCCGATGCCCCTTGAATGAAAGTTGGAGGGGCCTAGTCGTGGGACGGGAACAGAGGGGACGACTGTCGTATGCTCAAACCGAGGTCACCTGCACAGTGGGGGGTGCTCCAGAGAAGCAGACCCAGTAGGAGGGGTGAGGGAGAGTGATTGTAAGGACTGGGCCACACAGAAGTGGGGTCAGGCACATCTGGACCCCACAGGGCGGACCCGCCAGCTGGAGACCCAGGCAGAGTGCAGGCCTTCGGGAGGCGAAGTCTCTCTTCCGGGGGGATCGCTGTCTTCTCCCCATGACTGGGTGTGGTCCCGCCATGTTTTGGTGCGTCATCAACTTTACTCAAAGTCTCCCAATTAAAATGTTAATCATATCTAAAAAACAGCCTTAGAGAGACATCTAGACTCGTGTCTGACTATCGGGGCCCCATGGCCCAGCCGGAAGTTAGCCCCACACTCCGTGTCTCTACACTCACGTGCACACCAGTGAGGTCCTGCTCAGCATGGCCACCAGCCAGGCATGGGGGACAAGGTGCTGCCCAGAGCCTTGCCTGCTGCAGCAGGAGGCTTGACCGGGCACGCGGGTGCAATGTGGACGGGAGCCTTAGAGCTGAACCTTAGAGGGGCTGGGTGAGCTGTCTGGGTCATGATGCCAAGCAGGGGCGCTGGGGCGGGGGGAGGGGCAGCTGCTTGTGTTCTCTCTCTCTCTCTCTCACAAATAAATAAATAAAATATTTAAAAATTTTAAAAACATACTTTACTTATTTATTTATTTGAGAGAGAGAAACAAAGAGAGAGCTCACAAGGGGCGGGGAGTGGCAGAGAGAGGAGGAAGCAGGGTCCCCGCTGACCAGGGAGCTTGACACGGGGCTCGATCCCAGGACCCTAGGATCATGACCTGAGCCGAAGGCAGACGCCTAACCGACTGAGCCCCCCAGGCGCCCCGTCGAGGGGTAGTTCTGACAAGATGGGATTTGTTGTAGGAAAGTGAGATTTCTGATCTGGGGACCTGGAAAGAGGGGCAGGCTGCTGCCTCTAGCAGGCCAGCTGGCTGAAGCCTATGTTGGCAGGTCCCTGCCTGTCTCGCAGTTTCTTCGAGCAGACAGAGGGGCCTGGCTGGCGAATGTGACATTTCTTCTGAGTCTGGAGATTCTCTGAAAATTTAAATAGAACAGAGAGCAACCCTATGCCCTTCCCTTTGGCCTTGGGGTCCCTGGGGCCGGCGCAGCCTGCTGACCAGCCGGACTCCAGAGCACACTGGAGTTCCCACCGCGGGCTGGAGGGCAGATGGGAGGGCTGCAGGTATGGTGCGCTCCAGCTCTGACATGGCAGGAACATGTGTAGCCACTCTCCCCGGAGGGAGGAGGAGGGAGTGGCTGTCACTCAGCTCCTGGGTCAGAGGCTGTGAACGGGGTTAGGACGTGTGGCTTCAGAAAACTGTCCTTCAAAGTCACTCCTGACCATTAAAAAAGGAAAAAGTTCCCATTGCCTGGGCAGAGTCACCCTGACAGACTCACGGAAGCCCCTGGACCCAAGCGCTCCCCCTTCCCTAGGGCCTCTGTTCAGAGTCCAGATGACGCGGTCCAAAGCCGTGGGGGAGGGTCAGCCTCTGTGGAGTTAAAGGGAGGTTCAGGGTGAGAAATGTAGACAGCTGGGTGATGGCAGCGGGGCGGGGACATGTGTGCTGGGCTTGGAAGCTGCAGAGAGACAGAGGGTGGGAGAGGGGAGGAAGGGGAGGGGAGGAGAGAAGGGGAGGGGAGGGGGCTGGGGAGGTGCCCACAAGCTCCCTCACGTCTTCCCCTCCAGCCCCCCACAAGCTGACCTCATGAAATGTCTTGTAATGACCGTGTGTAGCAACAACTTTCTGGACATTTTCCTGACTGACGGGAATGCATCTGCCCTCCTTCCCCTAAATTCACACACGTGTCTATTGTGTCAGGCTCGCTCAGACCTTTGGATGAACTCCAGCCTGTAGGAGCCGGGCCGTGTGCTCACAGGTGTGTGTCTGTGTGCTGTACCCCCTCACGTGCGCCAGGATCTGCGTGGTGACCCCTCCCAGCACGAGGGTGCCGGTCAGACAGTCCCTCCTGGCTGTCTCGTGGAGAACACATCCGCCGAAGTCACCAGCAAGGGTTTCCTGACTCTTCTAGACACAGAACCCGAATGCAGAAATCCTGACCTCAAGGAGCTTACTGATGTGATGAGAGTAGTTTATGGTGGAGACGTCCAGTGAATTTGGAGCTGTGAAGGGAGAGTCACTTGAAAGGCAGAGACACAAATCCTTTCTGTTTATGTTCGAGCTTGTGGCTCATTGGTTTTCAATGTTCCTCAATTTTAGGGAGGTTTTTTTTTTATTTTTATTTTTTTAGCTTAGAGAGAGAGAGAGCGAGAGAGAGCGAGCGTGTGTGTGCAACTGTGGAGGGACAGAGGAGAGAGAGAGGGGGAAGGAGACGCAATCCAAAGCCAACTTTGTACTGAGCGTGGGGTCTGACTTCGGGGCTCCATCCTGCAACCGCCGGATCACAACTTGAGCTGATACCAAGAATAAGACCCTCAATGGACTGAACCAGAGCAGCCCTATAATTCAGTCCACAGGACAGCAAAGTGATGTGGCACAGGCAGCACGTGCCCCTGGAAATCTGGGGACGGGCATTTTCACAGGAGGTAGGACTGAGCCGTGGAGGCTTGGCCAGGGGTGCGTGAAACCTGTGCTGCCCACGCAGGGATGGGAGCGTGGGGGCTAGATGACGGCTGGGCCCAGAGCTGCAGAGGTGAGGACCTGGTCCTTCCGTGGGACTCAGGGAGCTACCCAGGCAAGGCAGAGTCCAGCCTTGGGGAGGATAGGACAAAGTCACAGAGACTATGAAGGGAGAGGTTGGATTTGAATTGGGGGTGTCCTGAGTCGCTGAAACGGCGCAGAGGAGAGATTCTCTGGAGGGTAATATTAGGGGTACGCTCTCGACATAGGACAGTTTTATAGAGGAAGCAACAAGTCTGCGAGGTGAGCTCCAAGTGGCTTTCTATGAGCACTCTGAGGGGGATGGAGGCCTGTGGGTGGCCATGAGGGGGTCTGGGGGGGTACAGAGCAGAAGCCAGGCACAGGGAATGAGGCCGAGCTCGTCTGGGGGCTCAAGACTGGGTCCCGCCAGAGGACATGGTGTCACTGGGAGGGAGGGGAAGGATTTGGCAGAATGATGAGGAACCTCACCACCAGTCCATGCGTTGAGTCTTGAGGTAGCCTTGTCTATGGGAATGATCATAACATTGTGACGGCTGTGAGGAGATGCCAGAAGAGGCCCCTTCCCCCATGTGTCTGTGAAAGCCTTAGCATGTGGGGGCCCCTTTCACTTCCCCTTGTGGTCCTTTACCCTCAGGCTATGGCGGAGCATCACCTCCAGAACATAGACAACATGGAGAGAGCTTGGAAGCAGTCCTTCTAACCTTTCAACAAGAAAAACTGAACAAACTGAAAATCGGTGACTTTTCATGGACTTTTCAGAATCGGGCTTCTGGGAAAACTACCACCCCTGAATCTAGAGAGACAGACAGAGCCAGGGGTCACAGCCATGTTCAACTTCTTGGGGGAGAAGTCATGGAGTCATAACCTTGGAAGAAAGTTTACATGGTGATTTCAACAAATTCTCAGAGGCTGAGTGTGGACAACTGTGAGAACAAGTGACCCCAGGGGCTACAGTCACAGGGGACCCAACACTTCCCCAAGGCCTTACCCTCAGATACCCCAGCAGCTTCTCAAGTCAAAGAATCAAGAAAAACCCTCACGCTTCTGGCAGGAAGAAGTAGAAATAACCGTTCTGAAGCTCCCTGTTATGGGCTGAATTGTGTCCCCACCCCCCAGATTTACATGCTGGAGTCCTAATCTCCAGGCCCTCAGAATGTGACTGTATATGAGGGTAGGGTCTTTGCAGAGCTGATCGAGGTAAGATGAGGTCATCGGTGGGGGGGGGGGGTGTCCTGATGCAGATCGGATCAGCGTCCTTATGAGAAGACGAGAGGAGGATGTGAGGACACAGACACGCACAGGGTAAGGTCGTGTGAGGACACAGGGTGAAGACACTGTCTACATGACCAGGCGGGCCCTCCTGCCCACATCTGGGGGTGGGACTTCCAGCTTCCCAAACTGGAACAGAACAGATGTCTGTTGTTTGAACCACACAGTCTGTGGTGTTCACCACTGCAGCCGGAGGACACTAATGCCCAGATCCAGAGTTTTCTACATAAAAAAGGTGACTCTCAAGGGACAAAGACTTAACAGAGATGTTCCCAACTTGAGGGAAGGAAACTACCCAGCACCAGCCCCTCTCATCGAAGGGGGTAGAGAAAAAAGCGGAGACGCGTGGGGAGGTTGCAATCTGGGGACACGTCCACAGAAGGAATGAGACAGTGTCATCAGATCATACTTGAGTAAATCGGCAGCTGGTGGGTCTGCTGAGCAGCAGTGGTTAGTGTGCAGAGTGCGTCTGAGAGCTCTTAGAGACCCCAAAACCAAGGGTTCTGCAATGAGGACCCTGAGGACACTGGGGCCTCAGGGTCCACAGCCACAGTAAGAGCCCAACACAGCCCAGCTCCTCGTGGTATAGACACAAAATCATACTGAAGGCCCAGTTGCCTCAGTTCCCATGACCTAATACATCATGTCCAGCTTTCAGCAAAAACAATTAATACGTGATAAATGGCAAGGAAAAATGCAGCATGAAGAGACAAAGCCAGCATCAGAACCAGATTTAACTATGACACAGATTCTGGAATGGTCAAGTAGTGAATTTTAAATAACTGATTGGTAGGTGAAGGGCTTTAATGAAAAACTGGGCAGCACGTATGAACAGGTGATGTCATCAGGGCGGTGGGGCCTCTAAGGATGTGTCAGAACAAAATCTCAACATCAAAACACCAATGGCAATGAAGGATGCCTTCAAAGGGCTTATTAGTAGATAGAGCACGGCTGAGAAAAGAATCATGGAGCTTGAAGGTAGGTCAGTAAAGCATCTTGTGCTGAAAAACACAGAGAAAAAAGGAAGAAGAAGAAGAAAAAAAATGATGATCCAAGCACTGTAGGAGAATCATAAAAGTGTGTTGCGCCCATAATGCCGACAGAAGGAGAGAATAGAGTAGAATATTTGAAGTAATAATAGCTAAGAATTTTCCAAATTTAATGACAGACACTAAACCATAAATCTGGGAAATTCAGAAAACACTAAGAAGAATAAATACCAAAAGCCCACACATTACCACACCAGTCTTCAAAGTGCAGAAAACCAAAGATGAAGAGAAAATGCTGAAAGAGCAGAAGAAAACATGACCTTACATATAAAGGAACAAGGATGGATGGAAAGAAGGATGGAAGGATGGATGGATGGGAGGATGGGTGGATGGAAGAAAGGATGGATGGATGGAGGGATGGAGGGATGGATGGGAATTTCATTAGACTCCTCATCAGATCCACACAAGAAGAGATTGGAATGAAATGTTTTTCTTTAAAATGTAAAAAGACAAAAAATGCACCAACAAAGAATTCAATACCTAGTGAATCATTCATCAAAAATGAAGGAGAAATCAAGACTTGTCCAGAGGAACAGAACTTGAGGGAGTTAATTGCCAGGGTAGCCATTATGAAAGAAATGCTGAAACAATTCTCCAGAGCGAAAATGATAGAGCTCTGAAACTCAGGTCTACGTAAAAAAGGGAGAACTTTAGAAATAGAATAAGTGAAGGTAAAATAAAATACTTCTTTTCCCTATTTAACATGTAGCTGTTTGTTCACAGTATTTATAGTGTATCAGTTAGCGAAGTGAATGACAGCAATGTTATTAGGGATGGGAGGGAGGCATAAGGAATTCTGCGTTAATATCCATGACATGGTGCAGGATATTTGAAAGTGGACATGGGTTAACTGCATAGGTATATCACATGCTTGTGACAAGCATAAAGGTTTTCTTAAAGAGAAGTATAATTGATGCACTAAGATAGGAGAGAAAATGAAATCATATAAACTGTTCAGTTAAAAGCAGGGAAGGTGGGGCCCCTGGGTGGCTCTGTCGGTTAAGCATCTGCCTTCAGCTCGGGTCATGATTCCATGGTTCTGGGATCAAGCCCTGCATCAAGCTCTCTGTTCAGCAGGGAACCTACTTTTTCCCTGCCATCTGCCCCTTACTCCTTTTCATGCTCTCTCTCTCTCACACACAAATAAATAAATAAAATCCTTAAAAGAAACAAGGAAGACAGGAAAAAAGTGAGGAAAAAAGAAGAAGTGTAATGAGTAGAAAACAGTTATAAATATGGTAGATACTAAATCCAGCTGTATAAAATGATCATATTAAACATCAGTGGTCTAAATGCACCAACGGAAAGACAGAGGCTGCCAGAATGGATACCAGTAACAGTAATAGTAATAAGCCCACCTACATGTTGTCTATAAGGAACCCGCTTTCGAGGCAAAAACACAGATGAACCACAGGAAGGGGGGGGATGGCATGTACGATTGGCTTAGAGAAGCTGGTGTAGCTTCACTGATGTCAGAATGTGAAGGAGAGCTCTTGCCCTAATACAGTAAGGGGAGGGAGGGGGTGGGATTCTACAGTCGTCAGCACTGGTAAAGTAAGTTGGAACCTGGACAATAAAAGGAACCATGTTTTCATGAGAAACCCAGAAGGGACTACTGAACGGAAGCCCTAATTCCAATGTCTTTAGTATGACCTTTTGAAACATAGGTCTTGCTGCCTTTTAGTCTACTTACCCACAGGCAGACAGAAAGTGCTCTCTCCGCATCCCCAGCCTGGCCAGATTTCCTCAGATGGCCCCGCTGCTGGCACTGAGAATCCCGTGCTCCAGGACCTCTCAGGGTCACCAGACAGTTGGTCGACCCAACAGGCTATCTGTGCAGGTGAGGCACAGGTCATGGTGATCCGAGAAGCGGAATGTCTGCGCCCCCGTAACATCTCTGTCTTCCTCAGCATCATTGTCCCTGCTACCCCCTTTATCCTTTCCACAGACTTCCCTGCTGCACTGAATGAGGCTTCATCTTCTCTTCCTAAGAATAGTTACCCAACTGCATGGGAAGTCTTGAAGATCATGCCTCAACCTGAATTTCCCTGATAGAGCCAAATGCCTATTTTTGAGAGCTTCCCAGCAAAATCTCTTCCACAATGACTTGAGTAGAACGGACCCACTTTTAAGTCCTTATGCTCTGATCCTGGAAGCTCCCCATGTGCTTGGCCTTTTTTTGGGCGTGGAAGGCTCTGGTAGTGCTTTGCATCTCCCTGGGAAGCCACCGCCGGCCCGCGTTCAGCAGTGCGCACCCACCGAACCAGCTGGAGAGTGAAGTCATGAGAGACTGGCCCTCCGGGTGCCTGCCCTCTGAAAGACAGCCTTCCAAAGCCAGGCGGCGGGTTGAGTTGCTGGTAAGTGGCCAAGGAGAATGTGTGATACGGCCTCTCTCTGGGCTCGCTTTCTTATTCTGAAGTACTTGCCGCCATCTGTGAAACAGATCAGCCGATCCTACGATGTGTAATTGCGGTGGGTGAAAATAAGGCATGAGCTGAACATTCAGTCCAGGAGCCATTAGAGGGTGAAGAGTGCGGAGCCATGTTCTCCAAGGAACACAAGTAGCCACAAGCCCAAACCACCGTGGACCGAAAGAGAGGTCAGCACTTGCCCTTGGGCATGGAGACCTGACCTCCCCACTACTCCTCGAGCGTGGCTATACGCCAAATCAAGTGAATGCAACCCGGAGGCTGCTCTTCTCTTCTGAGAGGGCTTTATGTCTGGGGTACCACGGAAAGGAATAGTCTATCCAGGTAAAGACTTATGGCAGTTCTGTGGTTGAACCTTCAGACTCCCAACGAGGAAGGAGGAGCAGTGGAGGCTAATTCTCTGCTTTTAGTACCTGTTGGCACTCTCTAGTGTTGGTCAGACTTCCCTATCTCAGACAGAAAGTCTAGGTCTAAATAGTGACCAAGGTAAGGATGATCCCAAATTTGCCTCCAAGACATGGAATAACCACTTCATGATAAATATCTGATTTTTTTTAATATCGAGAAGAATCAATAGAAAATGTGGAAGGTGGGTAAAAGAGAGAGAAGGGGAGGGGGAGGTCGAGAAGGGACCAGGCTCCCTCCCGCGGTTCCCAGGCAGGACCCCACATGTTTGGCTCACGCCGCTGACCCGTGGCGACGTCCTGTGTCGCTGTACCCTGTGTGGAGCGGCGCCCCCAGCTCTCATCTCACAGTATTAACACGTTGCTAGTCCATCGCTTGGGGACAGCTTAGCGAGTGTGACAGCCTTGAACGATGTTGGTTAGACCAGCACACAACAAAAGCACGCGTACAGCTGTCGACGCCCCGGAAACGTAACGCCAGCAGCCCACCGTTGGCCGGGTGCACGATCAGTTGATGCACCCGCTTGGGGTGTTTTATGTACTGTAGACTGTGTTCTTACAGTCACGTGCACCAGGGAAGAGGAAAACGTTCCTGAAAAATCATAAGGAAGAGAAGACGTGTTTACAGGACTGTGCTGTATTTACCAAAAACGGCATGTGCGTGGACTCGCGCGTTTGAACCTGTGCTGTTCACGGGTCAGCTCCAGGTTGTCCCACACACATCATTAAAAGTGCTTTAAAAAGACAAAAAGAAAAAAGATGCATCTTTCCTAAACTCAATGTCTTAATTCACTGTGATAAAACAACACGTAGGCGTCAGAGACGGTTTAAGATGGGATTGTTGAGAAATCCAAGACAACGGAGATTTTAGAAACCACTGAGCTGAACAAGCAGTTTCTAAAGAATCGTTCAAATGGCATCTAAACCGCGCAGACTTTGCTGTGCTAGTTCGCAAATGCCATGTCAACATTCGTAAGTACAAAGTTCAGTTTATAATAAATGGAAATTTTAGGAACTATCCCAAAGGGCTGCCTGGCGCTGGCTTCTGTCGTTTATTAATGGTTGGGGTGAGCGATAGCCTTGAAGCACATTTTTTTGGTAGCCACAGATGTAGGAGCTGTACTTAGATGTGACAGAAACTTTAGGAGCGTTAGCAGAAGAAAGCCAACTGAATCCAATACTGGAATTAAATTTAACCAAACGTTTTACCGCAGCATTTGCTCCCTGTCCAGCTCAGCAAGTCAGACCGGGTCCTGAGATTCACCACCTGAGCCAGACCCTGTGACTCACCATTTACAGTCTTCTGTGAATCGCTCTGTGGCCGCAGAGACCTGCCTGCTGCACAGACTTGTCCCCAGGTCCCGGCTGCTCTCAGAAGGGGGGACAGCAGGGCACCGAGGCTCACCTGTCTGTGTCTGCCCAGCATGGCAGGAGGCCAGGGTGCCCTCGAGCCCCCTGTCCACACCAGCCTCCCGCCTCCGGAGGGTGAAGCCATCTCAGTTGTGCTGAAATCAGCATGCCATCAGACAGCTCGTGCCATGGACCCCTCTCCTGCCCGCCCCGGAGCCCCGCCACATGCTGGAGGTGTCAGTGTCCAGGCGTCTGGGTCACGTGGGCTGGGGATTGGCCATTTGGTGCCTC